>APFE031048042.1:0-29073 GCA_000404065.3 Pinus taeda | reverse complement strand
ACAGGGGTACCACATAAGTTTCAGGTGGGCGACAAAGTTTGGTTACATCTGCAGAAAGAACGCATTACAAGAGCCCATCAGAAGCTCAGACCACTCCAACATAGTCCTTACAGCAGTACCAAGCTTTCAGGGAACAATGCTTTGGAGCACAACATTCCTCCATTCTTTCACCTGCACCAAGTGTTCAATGTGGACCGTCGTCGACCATGCTTCCCACCATTGCTGGACACATCAGACAGTGCAGAACTAGTTCAGCAGATGGAGGAACTCAACGCAATGGGGACCATTGCTTCCTAAGGGGGGAGGAATGATCCAGGTGGATATTGGTGGCCACCTGCCAAGTCCATCTGGACCCCCATCATTGTCTCTTTCAACATTTTTAGTTTCCTTAATTTTAGCACAACTTACTATTTTTAGCAGTTTTTGGGTCCTGAACTTCCGGAGCCGTTTTGAGGCCCTAAACGACGTTTTTTTGGGAATCCAGGGGCAACATGGGCCCATGCAATGGATCGATGTTGCCAGTTCCAACAATGGTAGTTCTCGGATAGATCTTTCTAACGAGCTATCATACGCGTCAAATGGAGATCGTATGCCAAAGTTACGACCCCGGGAAATGGATGTACCAATTTACCCAAAACGGGGCCCACAATTTGGCGTTTCATCTTCTAAGGGTCGGTTTTGGAATGTGAAGGGTTTTCCATTGTTTCTCAATAATAAATAGGCCTTCGAGCCTCATTGTAACAGAAGTTCGGAACAGTTCGGAGACATGTAGCCGCACATCTCTTCTCAGAGATAAGCTACCATCGTCCTAGCTGGTTTATTTCCAATTCTGGTTGTAAGCATATTTCGGTATTTTCCATGAATGAAATGAAGTGTTATTTCCGCTGCATCTCTTTATTTATGGTTATCACATATCTGTATTTATGGTTATCTCTGTAATCTATTGCGTTCCTATTTAAATCCGGATCATAGGTTGTGAAACCTGTTGTAGTTTTCCAAGTAGTCTTATAGGCCCAGGTGGCCTCAACCAAGCGATCTTCTCAATTTTTTCCGCTGCTGCTCACCACTTTAGTCAAAATCTCTTCCAAAGCTCTGTTAGTGACTTCCACTTGTCCATTTGCTTACGGATGATAAGGGGTGGAAGTTCTGTGCTTAATCTTGTGATGAGTGAGCAGGTCTTCAATCAAGTTAGAGGTAAACTGACTTCCCTGATCTGTGACTAATTCTCTTGGGTAGCCAAACTTGTAGAAGATATTTTCCCTCAAAAAATCAGCTACTTTTTCTTCTATTGCTGCCTTGATTGCCTTTGTTTCTACCCACTTTATCAAGTAGTCCATGCACACAATGATGTAAGACTTTTGTTTTGAAGGAGGATTGATAGGACCCACAAAGTCCATGCCCCACTTCTCAAATGGCTTGAAAGTCACTTGAGGTTGGAGGAGCATCTCATCCCTTAGAGTCGGTTTCCCCATCCTTTCACATCGGTCACATCGGCTGATGTATTTCCTGACATCTTGATGAAGAGTGGGCCAATAGTAGCTTGCTTGTAGAATTTTGAAGGCGGTTCTTTTTGCTACAAAGTGGCATCCACAGGGCCCATCATGATAGTTTAGGAGGATGTCAAAAACTTCGTCGTCCTTGACACAATGCCTCAAAATCTGATCTGGGCCAATTTTAAACAGGTTGCCCCAAATCCAAGTGAATGGGGCACTTTTCCTCACGATCTTGCTCTTCTCTTTTGAGGATAGGTGTGGCGGGAACTGTGCAGAAACCAAGTAATTTCCTATATCAACAAACCATGGGGAGAGTACTGAAATAGCAAACAGGTGTTCATCTACCATTTGATCATCCACCATCCCTTCTTCACCCACAGGCAAATCTAGTCTAGACAGAAAATCAGCAGTAACATTTTCCTTACCTAGCTTATCAACAATGGTCAAATCAGATTTCTGTAATAAAAGTAACTATCTAATGATACGAGCATTTACATCAGGTTTATTCATCAAATACCTAATTGCAGCATGGCCAATGTGTACGAATGTTTGATAACCAGTGATGTAGTGTCTGAACTTGTTTAGGGAATGGACTATAGCTAGAAGCTCTTTCTCAGTTACAGTATAGTTTAACTTTGCCTTGGATAGGTTTTTACTGACAAAATATATGGCATATGGTAGCTTCTCTTCAACTTGTCCTAAGGTTGCTCCTATGGCTTCGTTCGAGGCATCTGTGTGAATGTGGAAAGGTAGGGCCTAGTTTGGACCTCTCAAGATTGGGGTAGTTACCAGCTTACCTTTCAACGCATCCAGAGCCTCTTGACAGTTGTCAGTCCATATAAACTCAACATCTTTCCCCAAAATACCAAACAATGGAGAGGGTAGCTTACCGAAATCTTTAATGAATCTTCTATAATATCCCGCTAAGGCTAGAAAACTTCGAACATCTCTTACCTTTTGAGGAGGTGGGACCCTTTGGATGATAGCAATCTTGTTGGGATCCACCTATAATCCTTGCTGAGAAATTGTATGACCTAGCAGGGTCCCTTCAGTCATTAGGAATTCACATTTTTCAGGATTGAGGGACAGGTTCATTTCAATACACTTGGTTAAAACTTTTCCCAGTTAGTAAACGCTTCTTGGAAGTTGGACCCATAAGGAATAAAGTCATCCATATAGATTTCCACTGAATCATGAACCAGCTCAGCAAATATACTCAGTGTTGCTCTCTGGAAAGTGGCAGGAGTGTTGCATAAGCCAAAGGGAAGGACTCGGTAGGAAAAGGTACCCCATGGACAAGTGAAAGTGGTCTTATCTTGGTCTTCTGGGCTGATTATACCCGCTAAACCCATCTAGGAAGGAGAAGAACTTCTTCCTTGCCAGGCCATCTAACACTTGATCTATGAAAGGCAAAAGAAAACGGTCCTTCTTGGTGGCCTTGTTTAGTTCCTGATAATCAACATAGATTCTCCACTTCCCATTTTTCTTTGGCACTAGCACTAAAGGAGAGACCCATTCACTATCAAAGATAGGGTAGATGAATCCTGAATCCAGTGACTTTTCCAGTTCTTCTTTGAAAATGTCCTTAAGGGCTGGATTCATCCTCCTTTGAGGCTACCTGACTGGTTTGCAATCTTCCTTAATGTAAATGTGATGAGTATAGACTGAAGGGTGCACTCCCTTCATCTCCTTATAGCTCCAAGCAAAGGCATCCAAGTGGTTTCCTAATAAGTTACACAGTTCCTTCTCCTCAGAGGTGGATAGGGATGAGTTGATCTTCAAGGTTCTTTCTGGGCTGAATTGCACATTCTTAACTTGGAGAGAGGTTAGATTAGCCACATAGAGATCAACTAAAGGATTGGCTTGGGTTTCTTCCACCAACTTTTTTAATGGCAACACACTGGGAGATGGATTCTGAATCAAGTTTTCAATAAGATCATCCTCGGTTTGTTGCCCCCCCCCCCATGGTAGCTTCCACTACACACAGTGGTGCGAAATAGACTCCATATTCATCTTCCTCCTCCAACCAGTGAGGTAAATCATGTTCTAACAAAGGTTGGGTAGGAGGATATAGGACTAGTTGTTTGGACATATGCCCATTCATGATTGTCATGTTCCCTGCTCGACAACTAATGTAGGCATCTACAGTAGCCAACCAGGGTCTTCCCAAGATGACAGGATACCCAGTAAGCTTTTCCTTTGGTTGGAGAAGCAGGAAATCAGCAGGGTACTCCCAAGAATCGATGGAGACCATTACATCATCCAAAATCCCTTCGGGGGTCATGGTGGAGCGATTTGCTAACTATAGTATTGTTGTGGTCTTTCTCAGGGAGCCCTGAAGGTTGAGCTTAAGCATAGTGTCCTTGGTCATCACATTAATGATAGCCCCTAGATCAATCAGGGTATGGGAATTATGGTGCCATTGATGTGTACATCGACTACAGGACTTCCAGGTTCTAGATATTTCGGACAGATTGCCTGCCCCAACATTAGGTCGGACAGTTGTCCTATGACATTGATAGTTGGAGCATATTTCTTATGCCTTCCTGGGTGCCTGAAGCACTTCTCCTTAATCATCTTGTTGTATATAGGCACATCCTTTATGGCTTGGAGAAGTGGTATCTTTACACATAATTGTTTCAATTCTCCCAGAATTTCAATTTCTTCTGGGGTAGGTTGTTTTGTTCCAGTCAATCTCTCAGGAAAGGGTGGAGTGGCTTTTGGTTCACTTTCCTCTTTTTCTTCCTCATCCTCCTTATGGGGAGGTTAGTTATTTGGGAGAACCTTTCTAGATCATAGGTTAATCTCATGAATCTCCATAGCATAGGTTGGGCATGAGTTTTCCCCACTATATACCTGTTGGGCCTATCTATTATTCAGGTTTGGGTTCAGTTGAGTAGGTATTTGGGGTTGCCTTGGTGGAGCAGGAGGCAGTGGTTGTGGTTGAGCAGGTGGTGGAGGCAAAAGAGTGGGAGGAGAGTTGTACTGGAGCCTCCACCCATGATAAGGTGCATTCCACGGAGGTTGTGGCTGAGCATAAGAGTGAAATGAAGAAGTAGCTGGTTGAGCATGGTATTGAGATGGATATGACCAAGGAGGGGGTGTGGACTAGAAAGGATGAGCAGGAGGACCCCAAAAGGGCATGGAAGTGGCTTGATTGGGATTGTAATATGTTTGCGATGTCCCTTGCATTCCATGCTGGTAAGATCTGTACCCATGTGGCCTCCTTTGGTTCATGAAATAGAGTGGTTCAGTGGCTCCTTCGGCCCCCTGATATGCAACTTTAAGTCCGGGCAAGGAAGGGCACTGTTTCGTAGAATGGTCTTCTTCACAGATTAAACACACTTCTATAGAGTTCAATGGACATTCATTCCTAGGATGCCTTCTGGTGCACTTAAGACAAAAAATGGCCAATGTCCTCTCTGCTCCCTCTTGTTTTCTTTTGATACGCAAGGTATCCATTTGCATGGCAAGATTCTACCTCATCTCGCTCTTGAAATCTTCGAGCATATTTTCAAATTCACCTCTAATGGATGAACTGGATGAGGATGTATTGGCCAAGGGTTGACTTCCCCTACCTCTCTTTCTGGCTGCCCTAGAATGGTTTCTAAACACAGTCTTTATGTCATCATAAGGTAGTTGGTAGATGTCCCCCCCAACCAGCGAATGGAGGGTATATCGAAGGTCTTCTGGGACCCCTCTGAGTAGGACCAACTTCAGAGATTCAGGGTCAAGTGTGCACTTGGCTCTTTTATAACTGAGCCGAAACCTCTCTTCATAGTCTTCTAAGGATTCATTGCTTCCCATGGTCATTCAGAAGATTTTTTCCTTGGTATCCTTTGACCTACAGTAGTCTCGGTATTTGTTGTTAAAGGCTTGCTACTTCTGAGCCCAATTTGTGATGTTGTTGCCAAGTAACACCATGAACCAGAGAAATGTTGCATCCTTGAGGGTAGAAGGAAATAGTTTCAACTTCTGCTCATCTTCTGCATAGTCATAGGTTCGATAGATAACGACAAATGCAAACAAGAAGGTATCATAATCTTTAGTAGTCAACCCATGGAAGTGAGGTAAGGCTGAGGAACTTATGTTTTTCATTTTAGTGTCCCCATTGGTCTCTCGGATGGGAAAGGTACCCTCTACTCTTTCCCCATTTCCTCTAACGTTTCTATTTTCAGCCATGGTCTCAAGAGGAATGGTTTCTTGCTCCTCTTCTGCTATAGGATCTTCATATATCTCTGGTGGTTTGCCTATAGGTTCTTCTGGATCACTGCCACCAAAGAAGAGAGAAGAGTGACTTAGTGATGTGGTGGGGGCGTTAGGTAGGAATTTTCCTAAATTATCTCTATTCCTACAAGGCATGAAAGGAAATCTCTTTTTGGGTGTTTTTTGTTTTTTTTCTTCTGCTTGTACTTGCAAAATTGAAATGGATTGAACAAAAAGTTGCAACTAACTGAAATGAACTTGTGGAAATGAAATTGTAGAAATGAAATGAAAGCAAGGAAATGACTAATCTATGTTTTCTGGAATGGAAATTTTATAATTGAAATGAAATCAGGAAATGCCTAATCTATGTTTGCTGAAATGGAAATTGCAAAATTGAAATGAAAGCAGGAAATGCCTAATCTACTTTGCTGAAATGGAAATTGTAGAATTGAAATGAAAGCAGAAAACGTCTAATATACTCTTGCTGAAATGAAAATTACAGAATTGAAATGAAACAACTACTCTACTTTTGCTGAAATAAACTACTTAGCAGAATGTTGCAGTAGAAAATAAAAGAAAAGCAGTAATCACAAAATACTCTGACGCTTCCCTGGAAACGACGCCAAAAAGATGGTGAGCACCAGTATTGCAGCAATAATGTTGCAACTCCTGGGGATCCCTACTTTACTTTTATCAACCTGGTAGTTCGTAACAAACTTGGAAGCGATGGTGTTGTATGCACAAGTACTAGCTCTTACTGCAGGCTGTCACTTAGTCAGCTGGCACAAGTTCGCTAGGAGCTTAAGCCAACTTCTATGAATTCTTAAAAGAAGCTTTTAACTATGATGAAAGAAATTTTACTCTATAGAGGCTATGTTATTTGCAGAAGGAGAAGGAAAATTGAAATGTAACGCAAACCCTAGCAAACCCTAGCAAACCCTAATTTACCTATTAACCCTACTTTTGCAAGAAAAGAGATGAAAACTGATGAAATGAGTGCCATTGACTACTAGAAAGATAAATTGCATTTATTCAAGCTACTTCTGAAAATAAATGAGAAGAAAACATCTTTTTGTGCTTTTGAGTGTTTTTATGTGAAATTATTATGCTTGTGATTTATCTGGTTGTGATTGTGCAGAGGTTTTGGTGGTGAAGAAAGGTGGAGTTGGTTTTTTTGGAGGTGGAGGAAGGTGTGGAGAGGTCCTAAGAAGCCCCTAGTACCCTTCTGAAGACTTTCATAGCGATTAGACTTCAAAAAATCACTCACAGGAAATTCTATAGTAGGTTGCAGGGGATCTACACGAGGATCTACAGGAGGAGGCCACGAGCTATTTTTGGAGTGTTGAAGGTGGAAAAATGATGGAAAAGGGTAACTGAAGGCTAAATGTAGGTGTTGAGATGTCTGGATCTTGTCAAGGAATATCAAGAAATAACATAATGGTTGGATTTGTTCAAATGGCAAGAAAGAAGATTATGGAGAAAAACGCAGAGATTAGGGCAGATTAGCGAAATGTTGTGAATGACTTGGGAAATCTATGACAAGTGAGCTAGTGCTAGATACTTTATGGATGTATGGTGACCTGAGGTGTACTGCAAGAGATTTGCATATCTACTTACGAAAACTGAACACAGAAAGGACTAATTTTACCATGAAAAAAACTTTTTCCAGCTTGACCTAATTTCTGACCTACAAACAGAAAATGTTGAACAGTAACCTGTGAATAGAAAATAATGTAGAGAGATCTATAGTAAAAGTACAAGAAATGATCTAAGCAACTGAATCTGAACCAATATATCAATCTTTCCAAGTCAAGTTATCACACTAGCAGTTGCACGGAAGAGAAAAAACTGTGTTTTTGGTGATAGTAGAAGTGCCTTGACCTCAACACATAGTCCCAGGAAGGGAGAAAGGAGATCAGGGCTTGTTTTTGGTCTTTTTGAATCTTATTCTGTCACTGCAGCAACCTACTTGAGCAACTAAAACACAAAACAACTATGCAAACCATTAAAAGCAACCTAATCTGACAAAGTAAAATGAATCTATGTACAGAAATTAACTCATGAATTGAAGAAAAAACATATAAGTACATGGTAAGAGGTGTTGGGTAGCTTGGGTTTGGCCCTAACCCGAGAGCATCAGCCCTCTAAAATAGATCAGTGCTGGCTCAAAAATTGTTTCATCTTCATTACCAAAAATAATAGTCACATTACATGAACTGTTCTTAAAAAGGAACTCGAAAATAAGCTGAACAATGTATAGGTATAGGTAAAAAAAAACAACACTATCCTAGTATTTTTCACCATAGTTTGATCAAAACTATAGTCCTCCATCAGCTTGCAGAGAAAAACATGTCATGGGATTCTTTCTTGGAGACAACTTTGAAATGGCATGAGTCTAACGTCTTAGTTTAGCTTCCAAACATGCCAACACAATAGATGGAGGTTGATTCATCAATCCAATTAGTGGAGGTTCCTAAAGCACCTTGACCTGAGGTGATTAAGATGTACCAAAGAGAAAAAAGGCTTGTGTTTGCTTCTCATGGTGAGAAAGGGGCCACGCCTTCTACATCAACAAAACAGGGATCACCAGTATAGGATAAAGATTTGATTGAGCATGAGTTTGAGTTGGTAGACATAGAAACATAAAATGAGCCCTCAAGCATGTAGCAGACTATCAAAGAAAAAACTTTCAGATCAGAGAACTCATGGACAACATGGAAAGGGCAAGGTTTGTCATCTCATTCCTAGAACAAGAAAACAGTCAGCTAAAGGCTAAACAACTAATCATGGAGAAAGAACAAGCTAAATTTTTGTAACAAGTAGGCAAAGGAAAAGCAATAATGGAGACTAATGAACCTGAAGAAACTAAAAGACAAGGAAGGAAAAATATGCCAAGAACCAAAGGACTCAAGAAGGCATTGAAAGAATAGAAAAAACACAGTTCACTAGATGAAGAACTAGATATGGAGGACAAAACTTCCTTAGAGATAAATGAGGACAGGGAGTAGTGGTTACACAAGGTCAATGACCACTTGGAGAAGCTTCTTGATAATTACAATAGAGATAACCAACTACTAAGGTACATGGCACATCACCACCAGATCCAAAATATAATTTGTAACATCAAGGTCAAACCACTGGAAAACAAGCTCAAAGAAAACCTAAAGGACCAAATTGAGAAGGGTAACTTAGAGATTCTTACTAAAGCATCCATGAGGGCTTAAAATACCTCATTTTGTATCTCTTAACAAATTTTGGAGAAATTCTGAGAATTTTTGGTTTTTTGGCTATTTTGGTGCCTAATTCATAAATTTGGCCAATCACAGAAGAGTAGCGCCTTGACGCTATGCTTTTTCCTCATGCATCCAAATGACAAATGGTTTGCAGTTTTGGAAAGCTCATGGCATCCTTTCAAAACAATTTCATCATATTTTCCAAATAAGGCCCAAATTTTGAGAAAAAGAGGAAAAAGTGGTAAAAAATCAGCATTCTGCCTCTCTTTTTGACAAGCAGTGCGCTTCTAGAGCCACCTTGGGAGAATGGATTTTTGAAGGTTTTCCCTTGGGTCATGTTCAAAAATGCAAGGTGTTATGGAAGCTAGACTTGAAAATATAGTTGACCGTTCTTTCAGATCTTTATTTGGACCTCAGTAAGGCACCTTAAAGTAGGATCAAAATCATCATTGCGCTTCTGCAAATTTCTGTGTTTTTCATTTAAATTTCACTGTGTAAATTTCCTAGTTTTCAGTTTGACTTGGTCAAAGAAAAAATCTTGATGTAATTCAAGTTATTTCAAGGCGACATGATGTAAGAATAAATAAATGGACATGATAGGTTGTTTTTGTTGTTTAATAGGCCTCATTAAAGAAGTAAAATCCAAAACAAAGTCTACAAGAAGTGTTTGTATTTTACCTTCTCACTCTCACCTGTTGGTTGAGACAATCTTGGAATCAGTTCCACCACCTAGGAATTTGACTCCTGAAGGTGGGGAAGTGGTTCCATTGAGTCTATATGTATCATTTCTTATTTAGAGAGAAGGGTTGGACTTTTGTGGAGCAGGCTTGTATGTTTATGTTCTCTTCAGCTAATACAGGAGCAGTTGTAGCTATATTTCAAGATATCTAGTTTAGTGACTCTATGGTGTTTGTTTCCTCTTACTATTAGTTTCTAATGCATAAATCATATCTCTTTACATGATTTATCTTCTTCGTATGAATTTCCTTGTAGTTATATAGACATGAATCTTGAATTTAAGCTTTGTTTATGTGGAATTGATAGTTGTGTTTACTTTCTTCTAAAGCTAATGAATTCATGCTTTCACATTCTCATTAGTTTCTTTTACGCTCACAAACCTATACTACCTTGACAAAAACTCCAATTGCACCATAACACACTGATATCTAGCTACTATTTATACTTGTTTCTGCATATTTGAAGCCTAGACCTAATTACTTGTTCTAAACCCTAGTCCAGCAAACTTAATTCACAAATACTCAAAGCAAATTTGCATATCTAGCCTAAAACCTTGTTCTTTACAGCTTTGCAGTGACAAATATTTTGAGAGATCCCTCTCTGGCTTAGTAGGGCTAGCTACTGAGCTGAAATTGGTTCAAGGTTACCTCTTTCAATCTCCTCCTCAGCCTAGGAGACTATAGGGGATAATAGGGGGCACCTTTCCCTTGCTTCAGATTCATAGATCAAAAGTATCGCTTCTTCTATTTAAGCTTTTGCTTGATCTTGACAGTGTATTGGTACATCATGCCAAGCGAGGAGATTTCCAGGAACTCCATCTCATCTTGGATGTACCTGTGTAGGTAGTCATGGTACTTAAGTACCAAATGTTTCTCAGAATCCTTGATACCCAACTTCGTGTAAAGGGTATGAACAAAAAATGGTAAACTTTTGCACATCTTGGTCCCTTCCCTTCCGCAGTGTGGTCCACTTTGTGTAGTTATTCTCATAGGTCCTAACAGGGTAGTATTGCTCCTTGATGGCATCTCGAAACAAATTCGAAGTGGTTGCAGCTGAAAACAGTGAGGCTGTACTTTCATCCTTATGCTCACAGTAGGTTTCACACCAGTCCTTGACATGGGGGGCGGCTTTGAGAAGAGAAAAAGTAATGTTTTCCCGGATATAAAAATCATGAACAAAAAATATCCTTCTAGCCGATTTAACCATTTATCTATGGCATCTACATATATTTGGCACCCAAATATGGTAATGTCAAAGTTTACTTGTACCTTAAAAGGAGTGGCACCTCCAGAGTGGTTGTTGGATGTGGATGCGTCGTTGTTGGGCAACTGTTGAAGGGTTTGGGAAAAGTTATCCATCATCACGTTCCTTTGTTTCTCAAGGGCCTCCTCAAGCAATATTTTGATAGGATCTCCTACTCCCTCGTCTTTCTCTTCTTCCCCCATGGGAGGCCGTCAGGATTTGTAAGGTTTTCCTTGCAAAGGTTCGACCATTTCAAGCCCTAACTCCTTATATCCCGACCTCATTGGCGATATGCAAAGAAAAATAGAGAAAGAGCAGACCATCCTAATACCACTAATCCAAATTTAAATAGGAATGCAACAAATTACATATATAACCATAAATACAGAGATGTAGCAGAAATAACACTTCATTTCATTAATATCAAATATTGAAGTATGTTTACAAACAGAATGGAAATAAGACTAGCTTGGGCAATGGTAGCTTATTTCTGAGAAGAGATGTGGTGGCTACATTCCTATGAACTATGTTACAATGAGGCTTAAGGGCCTATTTATTATTTAGAAACAATAGAAAACCCTAAACATCCAAAAAAGTAACCCTAGGAGATGAAGCGCCAAACTATGGGCCTTGTTTGGGTAAATTGGTACATCAACTTCCCAGGGTCGTAACTTTGGAATACAATCCTTGTTTGACGTGCACAATACCTCATTAGAAATATCTATCTGACTACAATTTTCAAGTGGTTGTTCCTAGTTTTACCAAAAAACATCGTTTACGGCCTCAAAACGGCTCCAGAAGTTCAAGACCTGAAAAAAATGCTAGAAATAGTAAATTGTGCTACAAATAAGGAAACTGAAAAACTGAAAGAAACAATGGTGAGGGTCCAAGTGGAATAGGTGGATGGCCACCAATATCCACCTGGATCATCAAAGTCAACCCAAAAAAGTCCTGAAAACTACAGTCAAACTTGGTCAACTCTATGATCAACCCTGTAGTCAACCCTATGGTTAAAGTTCCTGGAAATTGTTGATTCCTGTGCCAAACTGTACGCCCTATAGAAAACAAAATTTTCCCACAAAAATCGCAGTCAAAGGATGATTCAAAAGGCTTGGCCAATTCTGGTCAAAATCCTGCAACAATCCTCAAATTCGGCCCTACAATTTGTCCAGAAAATTTGTCCTTTTGCCACACATGTGGTTGAGAGATCTACCCAATCATTCTACGAACCAATGAGAGAAGGAGAGAGAATAAATGTGTGTGATGATGATGCCAAACGAGGTGAGAGGGAACCTGTATTTATACAATTCATTGAGGGTGAAGAGTCATGTCCATTGGGCTTCATGAGCCTACATGATGATGTGGTCGACCTGAAAAAATTGCACATGTGTGGGCATAAATTCAAAAACACACTTCTTCTTGTCCAAATTGGATGACATTTATATTAAATTTGGTACTCTCGAAAAGAGGAATTTAATGCAATCATCATCTCCATCAAATTATTTTTCCAAAGGTGGGATTTGGCCCCAGATGCCAATTTTAACACTCCCTCTCAACTAGGGAAAATTCCACGTGCCAATCCATTGATCATCATTAATCATCATGCCACCCTGTCCTCATGTACCATCTCTAAATATTATCTCATATCTTCTCTGTTGAGCACTGATACGAATAATTAATAAGAATCAATCAAGAGTGAGTCACAAGACCTTACCACTCTCCACTGACAAAAGTCAGTCCAGAGGTAGAACCTCAATTAGAATTGATCCTAGATCAAGTTGTTGAACACCATGCATCCTAGACATAGGGAGTACATTTGTACACAATGCATCCATCGATAGTAATATGGTCCCTATCCACTTTTCCCAACTCATTGGCCAAATGAGAGGTACTTCCCATGAGTCCTAAACTACATTGGTAGGATGTATGTTGGGGCATCAGTAGGAGAAGGTGAAACACTCATCTTATGCATATTTCAATAATAGGGGAAGGTGAACCATTCACCCTACACACATATTAACCATCATGGGGTACACAAGGGAAGGTGAACCACTCACCCTCTACACAACGCACCAATAGCGGAAGGTGAACCACTCACCCTATGGTCGCTCATAGCTCCAAGAAGAGTCCCAAGCTACCCTCTCATGAGAGTCTCACAACTCAAGCGAGACCCTCATGGGAGGGACTTTCCATGACTCCAAGTCTCTCTCAGAAGGCTAAGAATTTGACCTTTCCCTAAGGGCTTCATGAGGATGTCTATGACTTACTCATCAATCTTGATGTGTTGGAGCCTTATTGCTCCTTGTTGTACCATATCTTGGATAAAGTGGTACTTGATATCAATGTGCTTGGAGCGGTCATGGAACACGGGATTCTCTGAAAGGTGGTTGTTTCAGTAGATCATAGTGGTATGTAGCACATGCTCAAATAGCTCACTAAAGAGCTTCCTCAACCAAACAACTTCACAGCAGGCCATGGTAGCAGCAATGTATTCGACCTCGACGGTGCTTAGAGCAACTGATTTTTTCTTCCTACTCATCTAGGAAATTGACGCAGACACTAATGAGAAGCAACATAGAGATGTGATTTTACGATCCACCACACTACCAACCCAATCAACATCAGTATATCCATGTAGCCTTAAATGACTGGTAGTGTATCTCAGTCCATAGTTGATTGTGCCACGGAGATATCTCAAGAGATTCCTAGAATAAATCCAATGTATGTGATGAGGCTTGACCATAAATTAATTCAACATATTTATCGCAAAGCACATGTCCATATAGAAGTTTACCAAGAACATCAGGGCCCCTACAAGTTGTCGATACTCAGAAGGGTTTGTCAATTTGGGCCAGCAACACTTCCACATGACTTCTTGAAGTTGAGTTCCATCGGAGTAGACACAGAATTGCAATCCACTATCCCACATCTCTCGAGAAGCTTCACAAAATATTTTCCTTGAGAAAGGGAAATCTCACTTGGATTTTGCTAGATCTCTAGGCCTAAGAAGTAATTCATCAGACCTAGATCCTTAATTTCAAATTTGGAAGCCAACTCCCTCTTGCATTAATAAATGAGAGGGTCTGCACTTGTTAGAAAGAGATCATCTACATAAAGGACCAAAATGAGAGGCATGTCCTTTTCAACCTTGAAGTACATGTTAGGATCAACATCACTCCTTATAAATCCCAACTTCATAAGATAGCTATCAATTCTCGCATACTAAGCCCTAGGGGCTTTCTTCAACCCATAGAGGGATTTCTCAAACCCCTAAGGTTGTTCCAAGTAGACTTCCTCCATAAGCGATCCATGCAAGAAAGTAGTCTTAACATCCATTTGATGTAGGCTCCATCCTTGAGAGGCAGGGAGAGCAATAATTGATTGGATAGTGGTATATTGGGCAACCAGTGCAAATATCTCATCATATTCCACTCCTTCCTTTTAAGAGAAGCCTCGAGCAACGAAGCTGGCCTTATATTCTTTAACACTCCCATCAACTCCATGTTTAATTTTGTATAGCCATTTTGAGGTGACTATGGACTTGTCCTTTGGTCTAGGCACCACATCCAATAAATCATTTTTCATGATAGATTCATATTCCTCACTCATCACATCCTTCTAGACTTGGAGTTTTACAGCTTCTTTGAACGTACATGGCTCAGATTGAACAAAAGTACTCATAAAAACTAAGTACCCTTGATACCTGTTCGCTTTCTTGCTTTCATGGAATGTCCCTCTTGGAGCAATATGTCTTTCAACATCTTTGAGAGTATCTTTGAGCCACAAAGGTCTTTTTCTTGAGGTAGATGGATCACCAGAGGTGGATCAATGGGATCCATCAGGCCTTCAACATCGGGCATAGGATCATCTATCAGAGGTTCATCCTGTTTCTGCAACATCATCATTATCCTTCCTTGGAATGGGATATCATTAGCCTTCCCAAGGGTAGTGTCTTCATCGAAGGTGACATCATGGCTAAATTCCACATCTCTTTATCTAGGCACATAGATTCTATATGCCTTTGAATTTTCATTGTAACCCACAAATATACACTTCTTCCTAGATGATTCTAACTTATTTATTTTCTCTTTAGGCACATGAAAATACACTGGACAACCAAATATTCTAAAATGAGAAACATCAGGTTTCTTACCAGAGAAACTTCTTTGGGTGTCTTGAAATATAGTGCTTGATGTGGGCTCCTATTTTGAACATACACAACAGTGTTGGCAACTTGTCCTCATAAGAACTTCAGTAGACCTTGATCATGGAGCATGGCACGGGTGGTGTCCATGATTGTTTGATTCTTTCTTTCAGCAACTTCATTTTTCTCAAGAGTGTATGTAATGGTTGTCTCCCTCTTAATTCCAACCTCTTTGTAAAAATCATTGAATTCATTTGATTCATACTTGGTTCCATTTTTGGTCCTCAATATTTTGATCTTATTCCCTGTTTGATTTTCCACCAAGGCTTCAAAAGAACGGAACCAATTGAACACTTCATCCTTCTTCTTCAAGAAATAGATCCATGTTTTGCTAGAGAAGCCATCGACAAAAATTGCATAGTATAAGTATCCTCCCAATGATGTTACGGGAAACATTCCAGATAGGTCGGAATGGACCAATTGAAGAATATCAGTAATTTGGTTTTCACTTGAAGGGAATGGTCGCCTTGTAAGCTTCCCAGTTGCACAATCCTAACAACCTCCTTCATGATTCCTATTGAACTCAAGCATACGTTACTATCTTCGTTACCCGAGGTAAGGCTTTGTAATGAAGGTGAGAAAATCTCTGGTGTTATAATTCAAATTGAAGAGAAGTATCGCAAATCAAGGCTCCCAAAGGACTTCCTCCAACTTGATAGAGACATTCAACCCTAAATCCAAGTGTAAATGCATCTTTAGGATTTATTTGCCAAATATGTACCTTTCCATCAATGAATTCTACCTTGAATCCTTTATCCTCCTTTGTGGAAATAGACGCCAAATTCTTCTTCAAATATGGTACATACAATACTTCTTGTAGATTAATGGTTTGACCTTGATTTCAATGAAGAGCAATAGTACCTATCCCTTTCACAGGGTAGGTGGCATTGTCTCCAAGTATGATCTCCAAATTAGTCTTCTTTACAACCGAATTTGAGAGGGCCTCCTTGTATCTAGTGAAGTGCCTTGAGGCTCCACTATCAATCAAAAAATTATCCAAAGTATCCGAAGGAGAGGCAATAGATAGAGAAGAAATAAGATAAAATTCCTTTTCTTTTTCTACAATGTTACTTTCCTTACACTTGGAATTTCTCATCCTTTTAGGAGTTCGACCATTTCCATATCGAGCAGTAAGAGAATTCCACTTTCCTTTATTGTTGAACCTATTGTTCCTTTCATTGTCGCTTCCTTTGAAATTTTTGTGGTTGTTGTCATCATCCCTTGGATAATTCTTCTTGTGAGGATACTCTCTAGCATAGTGGTTGAACTTGTTACAATTGTAGCACCTTCCTTTTCTTCCTTCTTTGAATTTCTACTTGAACCCTTGACCTTGTCTCCTTGCACCAACATTATTATTCCTCTTAGCATGAGCAAAGGAAGTATTAGGTTCATTTCCATTTGAAGGCTTGTCTCTCTCCATCATCCTCGTATCTTCTTGAGTGAATGTAGCCAATAATTCATCAAAACTAGGAATCCTATCATTGTTGATAATCGTTGTGTTAAACACATCCCATGCTCTTGAAAGACCTACAAGTGGAATGAGAGTAAGTTCCCTGTCAGCAATAGCTTCTCCAATAGATAGAAGGTCTTTCTTGATTTGTGTGATCCTCATGAAGTAGGATTGGATAGACTCCGCTTTATCACTCTTGATGTCCTTCAACTTGTTCTTGAGAAAGAGGATTTGATTTGCATTGTTTACTTTGAACATCCCAATCAGCTTATCATACATCTCCTTAGATTTTCCCAAATCAGAGATATAGGCAACCAAATTTTTTGAATGGAGTCTATGATAATTATTTTAGCTTTGACCTCACCTTTCTTGTACTTCCTCTTTGCAACAGTGGGTGTATTATAAGGAAGCTCCACCATTCTTCCCTGTACATAGCCCATGGCATCATAATCTTCCAAAGTTAAATCCAAAGTCATCTTCCATGCATGATAGTCAAATTTTTCCTTTAGCTTGTCCTCAGATTTGAAGTAAGATGTAGTAACCATTGAAGCTAGTCTAATAATCTTGTATAACAACTCTCCCTTAGTTATTGCTTTTCTCTCTCTTTCTTGGGCTTTGTCTTCACCTGAGCTCTGATACCATGTTGATTCTAGTTAATAGTGATATGTTCTATGCTTAGCACAATTACTTCAATCTTCCTTTAGCAGGCCAATGAAGTTTCAATTTAGTTTTCCAATAAAAATCACATTGATGATAATTGTAGATAGAATATAAAATAAAATGCAGAAGACAAGCCAAGACAAGAGGACACTAGATTTAGTGGATGCCAAAGAAAAACCCCAATGTGAGGAAAACCCTTTGATCAATTCTTCTTATTATTATATCAAAATGTTCAACAGAGAGAGAGTGCAGAAGGTCAAATTTGACTTGCCAATTCCAAGTCAAAACAACCCTGTCAAATGTGTAGTCAACTACAGTCAAATTCAACCCTAACCAAAAGTCAAAGATGGTCAATGCTAAAATTATTTCTCTTCGGAGCTCGGTCATACCCAGTCAAACTCAGCCTGATAAGGTGTCAAAGTCAACCCAAAACAGTCTTGAAAAGTGTGGTCAAACTTGGTCAACTCTATGGTCAACCCTATGGTTAAAGTGCCATAAATTCTCAGTTCTCGTGTCAATCTGTATGGCATACAAAAAAGAAACTTTCCCACAAAAGTTGCAGTCAAAGGATGAGTCAAAGTGTTTGGTCAATGTTGGTCAAAACCCTGCAACAGCCCTGAAATTCAACCCTACAATTTGCCCAGAAAATTTGTCCTTCTACCACACGTGTCAAAGAGAGAATATCTGCCCAATAGCTATACAAACCAATGAGATAAGGAGAGAGAATAAATATGTTTTATGATGATGCAAAATGAGGTGAGAGGGCACTTGTATTTATACAAGTCGTTGAGAGTGAAGAATCACGTCCATTGGGCTTCATAAGCCTACATGATGATGTGGCCGACCTGAACAATTTTGCACATGTGTGGGCATAAATTCAAAAACACACCTCTGCTTGTCCAAATTGGATGATCTTTATATCAATTTTGGTCCTCTCAAAAAGAGGAATTTAATGCAATCGTCATCTCCATCAAATTAGTTGTCCCAAGGTAATATTTGGCCCTAGTTTCCAATTTTAACACAAATTCATGTAACTATTGTAATAAATATTGCTCCTAAAGCTAAATAAAAGAGCCCAATGTTTTCAAGTTTTCCCCACATTGGGATTTCCTGGGTATACTTGTGTTATTTCGTTGATGTGATTGGTTTCATGTGAATTTTGTTTTGTTGTTTATTATTGTTAATTAACCCAGAGCATTGGTTGTTACTAATCAGATAGATGAAATTTATTTTGGTTCTATTCTATGAAAAAAAATTGAGCAATTAATCTGTAGCTCGGTTATAAAAATTTAACATAGGGGAGAGCGGATGGGGGTAATGGGGAATGAAAATAATTCGGATATAAAGGGGGGGGGGGTTGTAGAGGAGAGGTGTGATAGAGAAAAGGGATATGGCATGGAGTCGCTAATTGAGGTAGGAGTAGAACTACAAATTACAAGGAAGAAAGGGGGATAATCAATAGAAAGGTGGGATGGGAGAATTGGTTGGGAGTATGTAGGGCCAATGTGAGTCATGGAAACCTCTCATACAGGTCTTGTGATTGCATGAGAATAGGGAGGTCAAGCAAGGATGATGATTCCTTTACTCGAACTTCACTAGGGCTGACTTCTAAATGTTGGGACCCACCTAAGGCATTTAACCAACAATTAAAATTATGAACCAAATTGTAAAAAAAATTACGTATCTTTAGCTTCTCCATTGACCTAAATTTCACCTAGGGTGCAAACTTATCATTTTATTTTGACTAGAGCACCACACTTTCATTACAAAATATTTTCACCCAAATTATGTTAACTTTGAGGGCTAAAGAATAAAATATTATAGAAACAAAAGAAAGCATCCCAATGGTGAATTAATGAATAGAACTAAAATAAAAATCAAATCATCCCAAGCCCACACACTTTCCTCGACAAGGGTGTACCCAAGGGAGGGAGAACCTTGAATCATAGCTCAGAGATTTTGATGACAACCTCTTTTCCTAATTTCCATGTTGTTGCCAGCTATTTTAGATATTATTTGAGTCCCATCACCTATGATCTCATAACTCCTACAATAATGAATATCCTATTAGGGAGGAGGAAAAGTCATCATTTATCCTTAATGGCCTACAATCTATCTCTGATTGCCCTAAAATAAATGAAAGAGTGTGATTGATCCCAACCATGCACTTTCAAGGGGTAGGTCAATAAGGCCTAGGATGTCTCAAAGGAAAGAGTCCCTTCATGTAAAGGATCTAAAACTATTGCTGATGGTGGAGAAAAGCTTGTCACCTTGAGGTACAACTCACAGGCACATCTAGTATGTTCCTCGATCAATATATCTAGAACAACCTTCTCAACCTCTACTTGGTGGAGGTGGGAATTGTCCTTCACTTTAACAACTTGTACCCATGAACGAAATTGACACTCAATTTCCTATTTAGATAAGGCCTCCTACAAGAAAATTCCTTTCCGTTTGTTTTTAGCATTCATAATTTCAATGTGGAGAGAATCATTGAGAGGTTGCATTTTGTGTTCAATTAGCAATTGTGCCAGGCTAGGAGGTAACTCCACAATGTGAATTGTGATTTTGCATTAAGATTGCTCATGGATATATACATGGAGGGAGAGACACTTGGGATTCACCTCCTAGTGTCTCTTCATATTCCTATTCTCCTTAGTTACTATTTACACTATTTTACATATATTCACCCAATCCCAATGATTAGGTGTCAACATTTCCCCCCTTAATCTGAAGGGATGTTGGTGAGTCCAAGCATCGTTCTGAATCTTTCAAACTTTTCTATTCCAAGTGCTTTGGTTAAGATGTCTGCAATTTGCTCATTTTTTGAACAATGGCATAGATCGATTGTCTTGGCCTCAACATGATGTCAAATCATGGAACTTTGGGTTCATAGCCAACTTTATTATAGAAGTGTTGTCGATCATGAGTGGAGTTGAATGCACTTGTTTCGCCTGCAAATCATCCAAAATTTTCTTGAGGCACACAATTTCCTTTATTGCTTCAACTACTGCCACATATTTTGCCTCTATTGTGGAATTTGTTGGGACTGATTGTTTGCATGGCCTCCAGGAGACAGCTCCTGATCCAAGACTCATAGCATAACCTGAAGTAGATACCGTGGTTTCTTTATCTCCATCGAAGTCTGAATCAAAGTATCTAATCAAGCTGAAGTCGCCCACCTGTGTATACTTGAGTCCAAAGTCTTGAGTACCCTTCAAGTACTTTAGAAATCTTTTTGTAGCAGACCAATGTCCCTCGCAAGGCTTTTGTATAATTCTAGAGAGGGTTCCAACAACAAATGAAATGTCCGGTCTAGTAGTAGTCAAGTAGTTGAGACTTCCTACAAGTTGTCTATATTTTGTTGCATCCTCAAATTCTTTTCCTTCAATGGATGTGAGCTTCAAATTCTATTCCATTGGAGTAGTCAAAGGATTACACTCAGCCGGGCCAAACCTTTTCAACAGATCTCCAATGTACTTTTTATGAGAGAGGAATATAAACTTCGAATGTTGAGTTGCTTTAATACCAAGATAGTAGTGAACATAGCCCAAGTCGGTCATTTCAAAACCTTTCCTCAATTCCTTCTTTATGGATGCAATGTAGCTCTCATTGTTCCCTGTCATCAAAATATAATCTACATACACCACAAGATATACAACTATTTTTCCAACTTCCTTAACAACCAAAGTTGCATCATCAAGATCATAATGTTTGAAGTTTTAGAAGCTGCTCAACTAACTTTTCATACCAGGTTGGCGGTGCTTTCTTGAGGCCATACAAGGATTTCACAAGCTTGCATACCTTGTGTTCATGTCCCTTCACAAAAAATCATTCTGGATGGGACATAAAAACATTCTCTTTCAGATCTCCATTTGAGAAAGTAGTTTTTACATCCATTTAATGGACTTTCCAACCATTCTGACCTGCCAAGGAAAAAAGTGTCTAGATGGTAGCCCATTTTATTGTTGGGGAAAAGGTCTCCTCATAATTGACCCCTTCTTTCTGTGAAAAAACCTTTTCCACACTCCTATATTTGTGCTTGTCAAGTCAACCATCAACTTTATACTTGTTCTTGTAGACCCACTTCCAGCCAATTGGTTTGGTTCCCAATGGAGGACCAACCAGCTTCCAAGTTCTATTTTTTATCAAGGCATCATAGTCTTTCTACATCGCTTCTTTCCATTCATCATGAGAAGAGGCTTCCTTGAAGGAATTTGGTTCAAAATATGTAGACAAATTCAGTTCACAATCACAAGAAACATCCATATCAACAGGTGAATTAGAATCATCTACATCACCTCCATTTTTCCTAGTTGAATTTCTTATTCCTGTCTTTCAAACCTCATCAGGATGAACACTTTCAAGTGTCTTTGTCAGCCATTTTGGAGGACCTTTCTAAGATGGCCTAGGCTGCTTAGTTGACAGGGTTGGGGCTGAGTCAAGATTTAGTCTCCCAATTTTGTCAATCACATCACTCAAAGTATCATTAGTGGTTGAAGTTTCATGTGAGGGGGAGAGTGCTTCAGAAGAATATTCCACACATTAATCCAATACAGGAACCCCCCCTTCAAGATGTGGAATCTAATTATCAAATTCTTGAAATAATTTGCATGTCTGAATTTATCCAAGCGATCAACAACATTGTTAGCTTCAGAAGATTCAAGAAATATCACATCTCTAGATACAAAAAACTTCTTATTAACTTCACCATAGAGACGATATGCTTTGGAGGTATTTGAATACCCTAAGAAGATACACTTACAAATCCTTGCACCAAGTTTGTTTCTTTGTTCCTCTAGTATCAAGGCATAACAGGTGGAACCAAAGACCCTAAGATGCTCTACTGAAGGAATGTGGCCATAGCACATTTCATAAGGAGTCTTATTTCTAATAGCATTAGATGAACATCTATTCTTTACATACACAACACATAGAGCTGCATAAGCCCAAAACATCAATTTTACATTTTTGAAAAACCTCATGGAATGTACCATACTTAAGGTTTTCCTTGTTGGAAATACTGAGAGGGGGGTGAATCGGTATTTCTTTTCAATTGTTATTTTTACCAGTCAGATCACTTATATTTAGAACAAAAAATCAATAATAAGAATAAATAATTTTATTAATTTCTTCTTTACAATAAGTCAAGTACAGTATATGTAGGGCTCCAACTCTAGATGAAGACACCGATCTCCAATCTCCCAGGCTCCAACCTGTATTTTCCAAGCACCAACTTGGAATGCCAAGACTCCAACCTTGTCAATCAAGGGCTCACTCTAGTTTCTTGAGGACTCCAATCCTCTAAGGCTCCAACCCTATCCTCCAAGGCACAAACCTTATCTTTTCTAGGCTCCAACCTGTTAGTCTCCAACCCACTGCAATAATTCATCAAGGTATGTTTGGCAGTAAATCACGACTCCCAAAATCTTCTTCACTGAGCCTTGTCAATCTTCAGCTTCAATGTAGTCTTCCACTTTAACTCATCAATGACAACCTTATCATATTGAAGGTGTCACCACTGTTCTTCATGGTACCCAATCAAATCCTCCAAGTTTACTTCATGATGACTTCAACACAACATCATGTCTCCAAGGATGTTTACAAGGCTTCTTCAAATATTATTCATCCACACATCACAGGTTCCAGGCGACTATTCTTTTCATAGGTCAATAAACTTCAGACCTAAGCTTCAATCTTCCTATGAGCAATAATCCTTCACTGCATTAGACCCCTATTCAAAATATCACACTACCCAATGCACCAAGACTTCAGCAATGACAATCCTTGCCCCACACTACACCACTGTCCAACGCACCATGTTGCACCAACACTTCAGTAATGACAATCCTTGCACCACACTACAAAGCTAGAATTAATATGAGACTTATATCCGAGCTGACACATAGATCCGAGCTGAGGTAGAAAATAGATCCGAGTTGAGGTAGAAAGCTACAAGTTCAAGGCTTGAGGATCTATTCTCAAATTTGAGATTCCACTGAACTCATGAAACATTTCTTTACAAATATTAGCACAAATTCTTCATGTTAGGGGTATCAATCTTCCTTTTCTATTTGAGTTGTAAGTCTGCTTTCTTCCTTAGATTTTGAGTTTTGTAGCTCACTGGTTAGGGCTTCCAGTGCCACTACAACAACCCTTAACGTAGCCTTAAAATTGTTTCAACATTCGGCACTATCCTTCTTCCCTTTTAGCCTTAACTCAACCTCCTTCTATGTTGTTATTACAGACTTTGCATGGCCCAAAACTTCCCTAAACTAAGGTTTTGTTCAGAAATTTTGAGCCCTTGCAATGATGTCCATACATACTTGTCACAAGTGCAGATCCAAGTCTTCAAGTGACTGTCCAACAATCCTTCTCTTATACTTCGGCTAAGGTTCTTAACGTTGCAGTTACTTCAGGATTCCTTCTCCACAGAAAAATGAAACTCAAAAAAAAAATATCAGCAGAAAAATACGTGGTATCAATTTTCTGCTCCACGAAACCACAGAAGTATCCCTCCTCGACCTCCCTACCTCTTCTATCTCTTAGCTCTGAAAAAAACCACCAAATTACCTTACTGAAATGAGGGTCTGTGGTTTCTATATATACACATTTTTTTGTTTGAATGAAGGGGCATGTCTCTGGAATATGCAGACATAAGTAGCCTTGCACTGGTCAACTCAAGGACAAAACAATTTCCTTAACTTAAAAAGTTCATATCTCCCAAACCACTTGGAATTTCGGGTTTAGTAATAGCTCGTTGGAAAGCTAAAAATATGATCTAAAGGATGGTGAAGGTATCATAAAGAAATTATTCCTATAATATAGTAAAAAATCATTTTTAATGTGACTGGTCATTTATTTGTGGAGAATTGGAGGTAGCATCATTTGCCTTCTTCAACATGTCCTTTCTTTCTTCATCATAGGGTCACCATATCATAAATGATATGTCATCAAAAATATGCTACATCATGTGGTCTTCCATTATCAGGATCACCAAAGGTAAGGTCATCAAGGATTATGGCTTCACATTATCAGAGGTTTGTCATGTCATCATGTGTTTTTCATCAAGATCATCAGAGGTAGGACATGTCATCATGTGTATGTCACATAAGTCATCAAGGGTTTCTAGATCATCAAGGTGTCATGCCATATTTATCAAACATGAGTTATAGTCATCCTCTGGCATGTCAAGAATATTTGCCAATGCCAAATTGACATCAATGGCAACCTACATTAACAATCTCCCCCTTTGTCATTAAAGGCAATATTCTTGCCCTTCCAACATTCTCTCCCCCCTTGACATCAATGAAAAACGAGGTTCCCAAGTACTCCCCTATCAATATGCTTCTTTTCTTCATCAATAGTATTTCTTCATAGGTATGTTACTCCCCCTGTCATGGTGCTCTTCTTTCTGGCAATGTGGTTCATAATACATGTGCTAACATTCCTTTATGTGATGTGTTGATTTTTTGTAGCATCGGATATGCTATGGCCTTGAAATTTGGAGAAGAGGCTATGGCACATGCGATTTCCAAGACCCAAAAATTGCTTTTTAAAAATTCCATCCAGATAAGGAGTTATTAAAATAATTAATATTTTTAATGGGTACCTAAGTCTAAACTTAGGAAAATAAAAATATTAATGGGTATTAATAAAGATAAGGATTAGAAGCTTCTAAGAGACGAGGATCAAGTCTATTTTAATATTAGTCATTGATTAGGGACTTAATCTCAACCTTTGATTCATCAACAGGAAAAGTATAAGAGAATACCTGAGGGTCATTTGTAGATACACCAGCAGACACTCAGTATCTCAAGGAAATTCGATTCTCAAGGAAGAGGAGATCTATTTCAAAGGGAGTTGCAGGGTCGAGGAAGAGGAGGGCTTCAACAACAGCCAGTGATCAAGGAGGAGGTGACGCAGGGTCAGTGGAAGAAAACATAGAAAGAGAGACATAGTCCAGAGGACAGACGTGGGGCCTATGCATGCTGACACAAAGGGATGCAAAGCCACTTAGAGCCATGTTGGGTCAATCAAAGTGACGCAGGGGTGACGCAGAAGTGGGAGCAGGGTATCTAAAGTGTCATATGGTCTCAGAGGGAAAGTCTCAGGTGTTTTCTTTCAGTTTTTGTATAAAATCATTCCTTTTAAAAGCAATTGTTGTTGAAGATTAATAAAGCCCTCATCTGTTGCACCGGTTTTCCTGCATTGGATTTTTTCGGGGACAATTGCCCAAAAGTAATTATGTCGATGTGATTGATTCTTGTACATGTATTTTTTCTCTGGGTAATTGTGTGATAACTACAGTAGAATTTATTTTAATATTTGTTGAAGGAATATCATAAATAACTTATTGAATATAATAAGTAGGTGAAATAAATCAGTTGTTGCAGTAATAGAATTTCAGTTTAGAAATTTTCACATGGTATCAGAGCAGAGATCCGACAGCAGGAAAGGAAAATTGATTATGGGTAAAGATCAAGATGTAGAAGCACCCACTCAAGGGTACTTGCGTATATTTCCAGAATAATGCACAAGGGATGAATATTCGATGTTAGCTTCCAGATTGGAAGAAGAAGTCGCTTGCCTTGCAAGCTCTGCTTCCTCAGAGGTTTGGTATATAGATAGTGGATCTTCTTGGCATATGACAAGAATCTAAGAATATTTTTCAGATTATCAAGGAAGAAAGAATGAATTTTTAGATCACCATGGAGAATAAGGAAAAGTGTACTCCATTAGGAATAGGTACCATAGTGTTTCAAACTAAAGCAGGAGAGAGACTTCAGGAAACCAATGTGCTGCATGTGCCAAGATTGGGGATGAACTTACTTTTCGTATTTCAACTTCAAAACAAGGGCTATGAAATTTTCTTCATTAAGGAGAAAGTATATGTCAAACAACCAAGTTGGAAAAATAAGGCTTAGATTAGAATCAAAAGTAACAAGTTGTACAACTTACATCTAGAATCACCAATGGCACTGATAGGTAGTAATAGAGACAAAGACTTGAATTAGCTATGGCACATGAGGATGGGACACTTACACCATGGGGCTCTGAGAATTATCAAGAAAACAGTATCAAGAGTTCTAGAACTAACTACTAAATGGGATGATGTACGCAAATAGTGTGCTCTAGGAAAGTATGCCAAAGTTCCATTTTCCAGAAGTAACAATAGGGCAAAGAGTGTGCTAGGATTGATACACTTAGACATCTGCAAACTGATGTCCACAAAAGCTCTTGGTGGTGTCAATACTTCGCCACCTTCATCACTAACCATTCCAGGAAGACTTGGATCTACTTTATGAAAACCAAGGATGAGGTTTTCGGTCGCTTCAAAGAGTTCAAGCCTCTAGTGGAGAATCTAATAGGAAAGAAGATAAAAGTGTTGTGCTTGGACAATGGTGGAGAGTATGTTGACAAGGTGTTACACCAAAATTTGTCACCATGACTATTTGCAGTTAGTATGGCTCCATCAACTGTCATACTATCCTCCTTGGCAAGTCTCATACCTCTGCTCTCCATGTCAAACTTCAAGAAAGAGAGAAAGTCTTTAAAAATCTATTTATCTCTGGGTACGCAATTTCTCTCAGCCTTACCTGCGTGTACGCAACCCAAGTTCACAATACCTGCGTACTTGTATGCACTGTATGTAAAGGGGTGGGTGAGTACCCCTGTAAAGGTCACAAGGCGCGAGTTTCATCTTAAAAAAGTTACTTGTGGTCATTTCTAGAGCATTCTAGAAGCTTGTTCGACGTGTATTGAGCGCCTCCAAATGGTTCATGTATCCCTATGAAAGAGGAACTTATCCCATCAAGAGGGGAGCTATCCCATCCAAAGAGGGGCTTATCCCATTGATGGTGGACCTGATTAACTTCCTCTAGAGCACTATAAATACAGGCATTGGGCCAGAAGGGAGGGAGGTTGAAAGCTGAATATTCCTAAGGGTAGATGCTATTGGAATTAGGACTTCCTTGTTGAAGCTTGTGAGGAGAGATTCCCATCCTTTCTTGTTTCATTTGGAAGTGGGTGAGCTTATCAAAGTAAAGGAGAACTCTTGCTGGACCCTGGGAAGGACCTGCACAACACCAAGGCTCAGGTTGTAATGGTTTCTTTTGTTTCCTATTAATACAAATAAGTCCATTGTTCTCAACAATTTGTTATTTATGAGTTGTTTCATATACTCCTTGGTCTGTATGTTAAATATGTTTTATTTTATGAGATATCCAGGTGCTATTTAATCGTTTGATTGTTAGTGAATGCAGGTTTCGGAGAGAAGGAGCTCATCCGGATCGACGAGGCTAGACTACTACAACAACGTTGGACTACAGGTAGGATCTAAACACTTGATTTCTTGTATGGTAAATGCATATTTAGAGAAGGATTGTTCTTAATTGTCTTGTTTGTCACTAGAAAGTCTTAGGCTTCTAGGGAGGTTGGTTTTGTCCGCAAGATTAACTCTTTCCGCATGAAAAAATGGCGACCATACTGGGGAATCCATGGATGTGAATGTTTTCTCTTTTGATTATCACTTTGATTTGAGAAAAGTCGATTTGTTTATGGTTTTTCGCTGTTTGACTGTGAATTTGGGTGGCTTAGCTTAGGATTAAGTTAGTTTTTAATTTTCTTGGTTTTTCCAGTAGTACGCACCCTCTGAGTTTAGCACAGTGCATACCTCTACGCACTGTTGCTTTGTGCACAGAGTGGACCCGCACCTGTCTGAACAGGTTGCCTGCGTACCCTGTTAAAAGTTGAGAAAAATTCAATTTTTTCCATTTTGCCTCTTAGATTTTGTTTTTAATTTGTTTTTACTGCCCAGATCCACTGGTTACCTGTCAGAAGTCTTCATCTAAGCTTGTTTCATTGGCATTCCTACTCTAAGCTTTTATCAATTGGGTGTCTTGAGTCTCTTTTTGAGAAATTCTTGATTTATTTTCCTTTGGTCATTACTTGGAGGTTTCTCTCAGTCCTTTCACAAATTTGCATCTTTTTGCTTTTTGTTTTTGCAAAAAAAATGAGTGTTAATCACCTTTGAGTGTTTTTATTTTTTGATCTTTGGAACTCTCACCCAATTTTCTCGACTTGCACTTGATTGGTTCTTAGATTACATTAGAATCATCTTGTTTGAGAATTCTCTTGCATAGATCACATTTGCATAATTAGAATTCTCCTTTTCGGAATATGAATGGAAAATGTGCATAGATTACATTTGCATACTTTTCAAGTGTATTGTGCATAGATTACAATTGCATAGTTTACATTCTGAAAAAATCAATCGTAGCTTTAGATCAGTTTTCTTTGATTTGAATTTACATTCTTTTATGATTGTTTTTAACACAAAATAAAAATAAAAAACTACTTTGGAATTGATTTGCATTAGTTTTTCTTGATGAAATTAGTGCATTAGAGAATTTGTTATATTTTCTCTTAGTGATCAAATTTTTGCATTGTTGGAAGTGAATGGAAACTCTCTCCTTACTTTAGTTAGGATTCATCGAATTGAAAAGATTACATTATCATATTCGATTGCATTCAGTTGAGTCGGGTCATAACACCATTGGTTTCATATCCATTTACCCATTTGAGTAATAACATCCTTAATAACACAGCGCTTAATTAAAATTCATCTAGTAATTTTTACATTTCTAGGGCTCTGAAACACCAACATAGATCAGGCTAGTGTCTTGGAGTAGGAGAGTAATTAACTCTCCAAGACAGTAAAACCAAACAAGTAGCTTATCTTGCGGTAGGATAAATCCAACTGTTACATTTATGCTCTGGGAAAGCTCCTCTTAAAGGAGAAGCACGAGCTCGTGTCCGAACCAGTGAGGGGATCAATCCTCCCTC
>APFE031048038.1:527-12540 GCA_000404065.3 Pinus taeda | reverse complement strand
AGCACTAAAAGGAATAGACCTTCTAGCAGACGTTTTTGTGAAATCCCCTATAAAAATAGCCCAAAATTCTGTTTGTAGTGGAGGTCACTAGCGGAGGTGGGCATGCAGATGTTTTTTTGACAGCACGTCTACAACATACAAACACATCGGTTCTTTTACTATCCATAAAAGCACTGGTGCTGAATAGAACACAGTTAACCATGAAAAATAAAAAA
Source organism: Pinus taeda (assembly GCA_000404065.3). Classification (NCBI taxonomy): domain Eukaryota; kingdom Viridiplantae; phylum Streptophyta; class Pinopsida; order Pinales; family Pinaceae; genus Pinus; species Pinus taeda. Next base: position 12,325 of record APFE031048038.1, on the reverse strand, counting down.
AAGATGCGCTAAATAACAAAACACATTGGTGCTTGAATAATCAATAGCATCAAAAAAGAGTTAAATTTTAAAAATTGTAGGTGTTATATACACCCACACACTATTTCCCTTATTGTAGTAAAAATCCTTGGTACATACCTAGAAAGAGCACCACTATAGTTTTTAATTTTCAAAAAAATGTGGTGTTATATTCCAATGAAGCACTGGTGTTGTTAATGTATTAAAATACCTCGGTGCGTCTTATAAAGAGCACCACTATGCGGTTTTAATTTTTTTTTAAAATGCGGTGCTATAGTCCAACAAAGAACCTATGTGGTACATGTATGAGAATGCCCCAAGGTTTCTTAACAAAAGCTCCACTGTAGGTTTTTTAAATTAAAAAAAGAAAAGCGGTCCTCTTGGATATCTGATGAAAAGGTGCGGTTATGATAATGCATCAGAAGAGGGTTAAATAAAAAACAAAGACTCCCGATTGTAAATTTCATTTTTACCAATTATAGTGTGGAGATCTATGAAGCACTGGTACCACTCTTTCCTCATGCAAGCACCCTGACATAGGTGCTTCTTTCTCTCACCATTCTTTCATACTATGCTCAATGTGTTGCTTTCCAATTTTCTCAAATGGTGGTGAATTTTTTTTCTCTCAATTACGTGTAAACAATGCCTCCTAGATGAGCAAATGTATAGGTAATGTCTATGTTTCTCTCTTAAGTTAATTTTTTACTGCATTAGAATTGAAAATTAACTAAAAAATTCAGCTGTTTTTGAAAAAAAACTTATTGCGCAGTGCACTTGACATCTTTGGCCTGCATTGATAGTGGTGCACCCTATAAATTTATAGGGGTGCACCATCATTTGGTGCGTGAACCTAACACACCGCTATTTTGTAGTGCATTTCATAAATGAAAATGTGCCAAGAAAAGCTATAAATTGTACGTTGGTCTATACATTTTTAGGTTACACCAAGTGCATTTATATTTACCAAACACATTGCAAAAATAACATTAAAAAATATAGTTCGGTGCGTTTGATAACCTGAATGTTCCAGACTAGTGCAAAATGGTTATACATGCGGACCAATGCAAGTTTGAGATGCACAACGATGAAAATTTAAATATGTGAACCAAAAATGGTGCGTCATAAGTATGTACGCATTGTGTCCAGTGTTGTTGCATTTGATAGTGCACCAGAGACAGTGCATTACTCTTTTTTAGGTGCATTGAGGAATTATTATTTTTTAATTAAAAGTTATGTTTCCATATTTATAAATGAATTTTTTCAGTTAATAAAATAAATTGTGTTTTTTGTATGAGGCTAATGTATTTTAGATGTAAATCATATAGCAGAGATGTATGTAGAGGGATCAGGAGAAAATGACAAACCAATACAATATGACCCGACCATGTGAGGTGCGAGAGAGGGAGAGGGATTTTTTAACAACCCTTGTGAAAAAATCATGTAGTAAAAGTTAAAAACGATAACCATGGATGAATGGGACACTTATTCCAAGACGAATGTCGGGAAAGACATCCTAGGGGTGTTCATTTGGTTCTTTATGGCTAAGGAAATTGGAAAAGGAAATGGCTAAGTCTTTGGAAAGGGAAAATGGCATTTTTGGCACAATTATTTCTTAAAATAATGGAAATTAGGAGAAAATGGAGGTGAAAGGTCACATGTTACATGTGAGGAGGAAAATGAAGGAAAATAATGGAAAATGAAGAAAATAGAGGCCTCGTTCATAAAAAGGCTTTTGAGGATCAGTGGGTAACCTTTTGTTTGTTTATCTTTAGAGATCTTTCATTATTCTCTCTCTTTCTTTCATACTCTAGGATAGGAGCACTTTGGCATTGGAGCAAGAAAGGAAAAGGAGGCAAGAGGAAACAAGGATCAAGGAAGGAAAGGTAGGATCAAGCAGCTACAATAGGCTTCATTGCTGGTATCGACTTGCATGTGTATTTTCCTTGCTAGATTTGGTATGCATAGCATTTCATATGGTTCTTTTCTAACATGGCATGGGTTTTGCCAGGTGTGACAGTTTTTTTGAGCCTAGCCTTGCCATTTCCAGATAGCCATGGTGTGATTGGTTTCTCATGTCTGGTTTAGATGGATTGTTGGATAGATTCAAAGCTGGGTGAGGTGAATCTCGGATGGCCTAGAAATCCTTGCCGATAAATGACAGGATATATGGTAAAGCGTAGCATTTGGCCTAGTAATCTGAATTTTAAGATATGCAATAAATATTGGAGAGTGTGTCTCGGTTTAGGGCTTAGTGATCTAGGTTTCAATTGTGGTAGATCTTGAGAGACTAGGAGACAGGAAAATTTCTCACAGTGCAAGTGGAGAAATCTGGTCGCATTCATGTTTGTTTGGCTTAGTAATCAAATGGAGATCACGATAAATCTTGTTATGATGTGTTATTTGTGTTGGCCTAGTGATTCGACATGGATTATGATAAAACCTGGTTTCTATTGATCAGGGTGAGGTAGTTTAGCCTTGGTATGCCCAGGTTGAGTTCTTTTGGTTTGAGTCCCACATTCATGCTTGGAATATGGCATGAGGGTGAATAGATGAAGAGAGATTTGGCTCATCCATTCTATGGTCAGGTGCAATGTGGTAGTCCCATCTATGGTTGGTTGATTGCATTGATTAATGAGAAATTCATTCCCTTGATTTATATGTGAAGATGTAATGATTTATATATGGATTTGATGACTGATATGTTTATGATATTTTTGTTCCTATTATGTTGGTTATATACATATTTTGTGATAGTAGCTATGTATGGCTCTATTGAAGCCTCAAAAATCATTGCTACAACATGGGGGAAGACCACCTAGTCCAGACCTTTGTTAGCAGCTCCTTTTCCGTTTGGTGTAGTGGCTCCGACTGGGGATAATGGGACCAATTTCCTAGAAAATATTAGATAGTGTTGGTGGGGTGACATATGATGTAACAAGAGGATGTCTAAGCTAAGTGTAATCTAATCTAACTAACAACACATGCATATATCCTAGTTTAACACTATTTAGCTATAAATATACCCGGGAATTAAGTACAATATGCGATATACAATGATGTCGTACAACAATTGGTAATAAAGATCATTCAACTGCAATAAAAAGTGAAATCATTTAACAATAATTGTTTTGGATAAATAGTTAGCCAAAACGACTATGAAAGATATATCGCATATAAAATCGTTCATGTATCAGAATAAAGTCAAAGCCAACATCATACAAAAGTGCAATAATGCTAAACTGTAATTCATACTTTCACACATAAAACAACTTAAAGAAAAAGTATTGCCTGATACATAAACAAAACAAGGTCATAAAATAAGAGTACCATATATGACGAGTCCTGCTCATGTGCCTCAGTAGTATTAATCCAATCTCAATCAATCCAACACATTCTAAGAGTACAAAAGTGCATTTTAGTAGAGCATGCTAGATATTTGAAATAAAACAGATCATGTTCCATTCATTCCATCATAACCTCCTCAAAAGTACAAAAGTGCAATGTTTCAAAGAATTTTTTTGATAAGATTTATGGACCCCTTTCTAAATGCATGAGAGGGGTTTAAATACTAAAATATAGGTCCTAAAATAGATTATTACAAAAATAGCTGAGGAGTTTTAAACAACCTTCCTCAGATCATGTGAAAATAAAACTAAAATAAAAATAAACTAAGTGACTAACTCCTTTGCATTTGATCTTTGAGATCACAAACATCTGTCATAGGCTTGAACTGCATTAATTGGCCAATCACAGATTTTAGCTGCCCAAAAAATATAGTGTCTGTTAGCGCTGGCACCATTTTTTGTGTGGAGGTTGTTAAGCATCTCAAGGTCATCTGCTAGCTGTATGGTTTTACTAAGAACTGCCAATACACTTCTTAGTTTAGCTTTCTTATTTGTCTAATTACCTCCTTTTCCTTCGCTGCCCGCCTCCACTACTACTCTAACTCTTTGACATTTGGAAGAAATCCCGGTATGCTTTTTGTAAATAGGTTTTCACCATGCATATTTTTGTTGATGGCTTCTATTTTTCTATTTGTTGTTGCTGTTGCGATCGTTATTTCCCTTTCCGATTGCTTGAGCCGCGAATCCCAATCTGTGAACATGATGTCTTTCTACGATTCCACTAGCTTTGGTAGATCAGTGTTTCTCCCATCTTCTGATTCTTGCTAGGTGATAAAGTCAGAAATATTTTTATGGATTTCGTCATACTCAAGTCTCATGTCGACAACTTTTCTTGTTAACTTATCACTGATCTCGCAATAAGGACTTATTTATTAAATTTTTTGGCAAAAAACTTCCTTTTGTTGCATTAGTTGGGAGTTAAGACTGAGTACTTCCTTTATGAACTCATCGACTTGCAGATTTTCTTTATACTTATTTGTCATAGATTATATCTACGCATCTTTTTCTTCTAGGCTGGCCTAATGTTGTATTTGCATCTATTCAAATTCCTGCTAGAGCTAGGCTACTTGTAATTCTACTTGTTGATTAGATTTCTCCTGAGGTAATTTTTGTTCCAACAACAAAATTATTTGTTCCTTTTCTTTAAGTACCATTTGGACCTTTGTCACTTTGTCAATAGTTTTGTAGCATAGGCTCCTACGAATTGCGATAATTTTGTGAGATTTTCATATGGGTCCTTCCATACAATGTCTATTGGTTCATTGTTAGGAGTTGTAACAGCTGCAATGTCTAACTTTCTTTTCTTCTGCTGTCTCTTGATGAAAACTTTGTTTGTAGGACTATAAAATACATATAGTGGAGGAATTTCCTCAATTCTCAAAATAATTTATGAAGTGGGGGTGGCAAGAATGAGTTCAACATCCTGAGTGCCTACAATTTTCTCCAATGTTGTTTCTTGAGTTGACTTGTGTTGTGTTTGCTTATGATTTTGTATCTCAGATGTTTGTTCATTTGTGTGAAGCTTCTTGTTGAAATGTTCCCATTCCTTTTCCAAATCAATAGTTGGGGTTTTTACTAGCTAAGTGGATGTAGAGTGAACTTCTTCCTATTTCTTTGTTGCGGTTTGCTCGACCGTTTCCTATGTAGTTCCAGCTGTGTCCCTTTCAAACTCTTTATTTTTATTGCCTCCCCCATTTTGAGAATAGTGATCTGAGTGCTTTGACTCATGAGTAGATCTCTCTTGGGTTTCTTCTTCAGAATTCTCTTTGGAGCTATCCTCCAAGCTTACACTGGGAGTTGGCTCCCTTATTGGTTCAATCTGCAGTAGGTCCAATGGGATCTTCAATAATCTCCTTTTTTTGTATACATGGAAATATTTAACACCATCTGGGGTAAAAAGTAGTGATGCCATGTGCATCACTTCTAAAAATGTTTCTTTTTGTACAAATAGGTCATCAAAGGTGTCCTCCTCATGGGTGAATGGTTTTACTTTCACCATAGAAGTGAAGTCCTTAGTAGTGCCATTTGGGTCATACTACCTTCCTGGGATTGTAGCTAATTTTAGAGACTTCACGATCTCTACTTCTTTTCATGCATGTCCAAAATCAAGTAGCGCAAACACACCATGGAAATGTAGGCCAAATGGTCTTCTTCTGCTCTTTCAATCCTTTGCTCAACCCACCTTCCCCTGCCATTTGGTAGTATATCTCCCTGGCCATTAATTTGTCAGGGACATAGTATGGGAGAACATGCGGTGAAGCAATTCTCCCAAATACTCTGATATAGGTAAAAGTTTCCTCCCCAAACCATCTAGCCACAGGCAAGATATACACTTTAGCTTCTTTTCAAAACCTAGGGGTGGTTGTGTTGTAGACTTGTTTATGGATGGGTAACATAACTCCTTGACAGATCTTATTAAAATGGGGGTGAAACTGAGACTCCCACAAAATATTATGGTACACATGGATAGGAAGCGAGTCTTGCACAATCCACTTCCATCCCATAATGGGAAATTTGGAACTAAAATAGATTGCGTCCATTACAAAAGCTCTCATGAAAAGCGAGGGATAAACCCTCAATGAGGGGCTTCTTTTTCTCATATATTCCATAATAGCTTTTGCCAAATTATTAGACAAAATTTGAGCCCAATTAATTATTTTTGCGTTCACATTTGTATCTATTAATGGAAGCCATTCCAGAGAAAATTTGGTGCTATCAGGTTTACCGAACAATCTAGATAGCATGGCTGATGCAAAACTATAAGGGTGAGAGATAGATGTTGTAGAATACATACCTATCTTATCCTGTTTGAGCCTGCCTTCACTTTTTGTCTAGGACTGCTTGACATCTGTTGGGACTTCATTCTCCTTAGAAAATTACTCAAGGAACGATTTATTGTAGATCTTATGTGGTTCTGGTAAATGGTACATTAGACGTAGGCTATCTGGTGAAAAAAATCCCATAATCTCTTACTTGTGATTCTTGAATCCTCTGTCCGAGACGTCCACCAAATCAATTATCCACTTGACCATATCCATGTATGGGATTATCTTTGGTCTTGTGACTATGCAGTGTAGGAATGAGCACACTATCTCAAAATAGGAGGCGTGAAAAGGCGAGTATTACTAACTTTCAAAGGGTTTTGACTTGATATCTTGCTTTATTCCAAAAATTTTAAAGAAAGTGTCTAAATGCTATATTTGTTTTTTGAAGGATTTTATCAGGGGTCCCTATTTATTAATAGAATATTAACTATTATATTAATAAACGGGGGATTGGTTGAATAGCACAACAATTGGAAATTTGCTAGAAGAACAGGTTATCTTTGACAGTTTTTTGAAATTTCTAAAAACTTCTAAAATAAAGGTTGTTCATAAAATAAAAATACATGAAATATAAGATAAGTAACATTTCTCTGAATAAAAAACAAAATCTACTCAATTATCATCCATTTGATCATCCTCTTTAATATGAAAAATGCTTTGTCTACATCAGTCATTACTTGGTTTTAAAGATAAAAACAGGGGACTCTCACAAATTATATTTTATAAGTACTCAATTATCATAGGTAGAGCCTCTACTACCATCGGGCATCCATAGCCTTGACAGGGTTACCTTTTAACCAACAATGATTCAGTATCCCATCTAGGTAAGAGCACAATTTTTAAAGATAATTTCAGATTCATATACTTACTTGTTTCTCATTCTTTTATGTTTTTCTTAAAATTTTTATTTTTATCCTTAAAGGCCATTGTCTTGGTTTGGTGGCTGAAATTGACAATGCCACTCACTAGTTGTAACTTTAACTAAACAATTTAGCTCGTGATGAGACCCCTTGTCTTTTGATTAATCATAATCTCAAGTCATTACCCTGTTTTGGTATGTAGTATTGGTAATGTCAGCGTGTTCTTCCTCGATGGTCAGGGTAAGTCGGCTCTTCATGAGACCTCTTATTCTTTAAGTTTGAGCATATTTTAGAATTACACTCTAAAAAGTGAAAGTTCACTAGATGGGGAGAATCATTGACTCCTTAAGAGTTTCTAGATGACAATTATAGAGTTAAAGATGCATCTCTGTAGAGAGTCCTTGCTTTGTTATAGATACTTTTCTTAACTGATGGTAGAACAAAGGTTATTTTACAAAGTTGAGTTTTACCAAAAGGACAACTAGTTTTGGTAGAGGACAAGCAATTTCAGAGAGATAGAAATTAGTTTATGTTTCAAATGTAAAATTCATCTTCTTAACAATCTCTACTTATACAAGTGAAAAGTCAAAATATAAAAGAGACTATTATTATAAATGCCAAAAGTAAATGCTACTCAACTTTTATTTTCCTAAAAAGTAAAAACAATAATATGCAATGAATAGAAGAGTTTATCTTCTATGAAAAAATTTCTTCAGGATCTGCCCATTGACAGGCAGAGAATCTCTCTTGCCTGATAAATCTTGCAATAAAAATATTGATGGGCCTATTTGTTCCACAATTTGAAACGATCCAAGATACATTCTTTGGAATTTGGTATGCTTACTCTTTTCCTCGTGTGCTTTATCCCATTTCAATACCAAGTCTCTGAGATGAAAGGATTTTGAACTTACAGAATTTGCATCAAATGAAGATTTGACTAACTATTGATGATGTGCATGTGTGATTTTGGCCTTTTCCCTTTCTTCTTCGAGCTTAAGAATTTGTGATTGTCTTACTTGCATAGAAGAGGAAGGGGTTTCTTCAATAAATTGAACTAGGGTTATGAAGGGAATAGTTACATTTGCAGGGAGGACAAATTCTTTCCCATAGGCCAAATTAAAAGGAGAAGTGCCTATTGAGGCCTTCTGTGTTATTCGATATGCCCATAGAGAAAATTTTGAAGATTTGTGCTAGTTTTTCTGACTTTGATCAACGGTTCGTTTGATAATTCTTATGAGATTTTTGTTTATAGATTCAGCCAAGCCATTTCCATGAGGATAATAGTTAACTGAGTATTTAAGTTTAAAACCTCTTTTAAGAGAAAATTTTGTCATATCATTGCTTGTAAAATAATATGCATTATAACACATGAGGGCAGATGGAAGGCCAAATCTGGTAATAATAAACTGATCAATAAATTCAATGATGTTTTCAGAATTGCCTACCTTAAGTGGAATTGCTTCCACCCACTTTGTGAAGTAATCAGTTGCTGTAAGGATATATTTATGCTTCTTTGAAGAGTGAGGAACAATCTCACTTATTATGTCCAGTCCCCATTGTTCAAATGGTTGTTCAATGTTGACTGCCTACAATGGTAATGCGGGTTTCCTCTATCTCCCAATACCTGTTTGAAAAAATTTACATTTCCTTACATAATCATGTGCATCTTTAAATAAGGTTGGCCAATAATAACCAACATGCGGAATTTTATGTGTGGCTGTGTCCCCTCCAAAATGTCCACCAACTGGTCCATCATGGAGTTCTTGCAAAACCCTTTTTGCCTCAGATTTTTCAAGACATCTAGGCAAAATAAAATCATAATTTATTATAAACAACACATTATTGATGATTTGATATTGTCTAGCTTTTAAACTCAAAGCCCTTTTTCTTTTGTAACTTAGTTGCGTACGGGCATATCCATTTTTCAAATAAAAGATGATATCAACATATTTGAATTTAGTGTCACTGAGGCTCGCCTCATATACTTGTATATCATCACATGAATCTTTTAGTGCTGGTAAGTTGGATGCTTCTGCTAACATTATGCAAAAAGCTTGACCTTTTACAATTTTGGTTGGTTTGATCTCAATGTCATATTCTTGCAGTGTTGTTACCCAATTTTCCCTTTTCTCACCTACATCTCTTTGTATTAATAGATTTCTCACTTCTGAGAATGAGGCTACTACCTTCGTGTGGGTTTTGAGGAGAAAGGGTTTGAAATTCTTTATTGATTTGAAAATAGTGAAAGCTTGTTTTTCAACATCTGAGTAGTTTGATTCAGCCCCCTGCAAATTGGAGCTAATGAAAGAAATTGGTTCTTCAGCTTTATCATCGTTGACCTTTGTTAATATAGCTGCATATGATTTATCAAAAGAAAATGTATATAAAATGAAATGATTAGAAAAATTTGGGGTTACTAGTGAGGGAGAACTCAAGATTGCTTGTCTAATCAAATCAAAGGCTTCATGCTCAATATGTCCCCATTTAAAAAGGGATTTTTTTTTAATCATAGATTGGAGAGGTAAAACAATTTTTGAAAAATCAGGGACAAATAGTTTGAAAAAAATTATCTGACCTAGGAAAGGTTGCATGGCTTTCTTGTTATGAGGTAAAGGGATTCTAGAAATTTCTCTTATCCTCTCAAGATCATTGTGAATTCCTTCTTTGGATACAATAAATCCAAGGAGCTTTCCTTCACTTAGAGCAAAGAAAGATTTCTTGGGATTGAGAGAAATTCCATAACTCTGACAACGTTCAAAGATTTGTTTTAAATCCTTTAAATGATTATCGTAGCTTTTTGAGTACACAGTTATATCATCTAAATATATTACCACTGATTTATTAACCAAGCCTTTGAAAGATATTGCCATGGCTCCCTGAAATGTGGCACCAACATTCATTAACCCAAATGGAATCTTTTGATAGGCATAATTGCCCCATTTGGTTCGAAAGGTAGTCTTTAGCGAGTCATCTAGATGTACTAAAATCTGATTATAACCTGAGAATCCATCCAAAAAAGACATTAGTTCTGAGCCTGCAACTAATTGTAGTATCTATTCCATAGGAGGTAATGGGAAATTGTCCTTCTGACAATGTTTGTTAAGATTGCGAAAGTCTATACAAACTCGAATATCACCATTCTTTTTTCTGACAGGAAAAATCTTGGAAATTGTTGAGCCTCAACCTTGCACCTTCCTACACACCCTCTTAACGCTCAGTCTCCACTCACTTCACTCATCTAGTGGTTAAATCATTGCATTATAGTCTAAAAAGGACTTTTTATATGGTTTTCTGACTATACTTATGTCTGTTGTTTGGTTTAGTTTTTTGTTCATGCAGTTGCGGAAACTTGTCAGTTTCTGCAGCCAGCACAGGTTTCCGCAGCTATTTTGTTAAAAGCTGTGCTCCAGGTGTCCTTTGAAGGAACGGGCTACATGGGCAAGCTCCAGATGGCATGTACATGGATCGTGTCCCTTCGAACCAGCCAAATCATCCATTAGAGGTCGCGGTCAACCAAAGTCAAAGACGAGGCCAACCAAAGAGTTTAGAGGTGGCACGTCACTATTTTTGGCACGTGAACGATACGTGGCCTAGTTCTCAGCTCACGAAGGCACCAGTGCACCTAGAGATCGTTCTTGAACAGTGAATCTAACAGCCAACCACTTTGAAGATTTAATAAGCATAACGACAGTTACACTAGATCTCGGCTGAAGAGATCTACGTGTCTATGGCAACGCAATTAATAGTGAAGTAGTTGTTTTAGTATTTTGCATTATAAATAACGCGTTGTTGAACGCTGTAGAGAGACTTTTGATACATGTAAACTCTGAATTGTTTATGTAATTTCCGCGCTGCTGGTTATCTTATCACCCCACTATTTTATATGTTGTTGATTTAAATACATGAGAAGACTTTTTTGAAGATAGCCGTGTGATTATTTGATTGGCTGAAGTGGCAGAGGGCCCCTGCATGCTGAAGCCTTGTAAATTGTTTGTTTAGTTTCATTATGCTTTTGTTTTATCATTAGTTTGTACATAATATGTTTTATGTTTCTGCTGTTCATATCTTTAATTTTGTTTTCTTAGAGCTATAAACTGATCAATGCTTTTTGCAGGTTCTCTTAGGCAGCCCGGGCAATTTTTCATTTTTTTAATAACTTTTGGCATATGAGATCATCTTGTCCTTCTTGCTAACCTTTATTTTCTGAAGTTTACATTCAGCATTGTCCTTTTCAAGTTTTTATTTGTTTATTTATTTTTCTGCTAGTTAGATATCATACTGCTTAACAATTTATGATTTCTTTCTGTGGTCAAATGACTATATCAGCAGGAGATCAGAATATTACTAACTGTAGTGTGATTTAGTTGTCATATTACTTACTCATGATTGCTTTCCATAAAGTAGATTGAGCTGAATGGTAAAGGACTAAGAGAATTTAAGTAGTGTGATTAATTTCTTTTTTGCAATTTACATTTAGTTATCATATTACTTGGTATGTTCATGATTACTTCCCCAAGGTAGATTGAGCTTATGGGTAAAGGATTTGAAGAATTCAAGTAGTGTGATTAGTTTCTTTTATGCAATTTACTTTCTTGAACAGTTAAATATCATGCTACTTAACTTGTTTATGATTACTTCCCATCAGGTAGATTGAGCCAAAGGGCAAAGGATCTGAAAAGTTAAAGTAATGT
>APFE031048022.1:17410-35831 GCA_000404065.3 Pinus taeda | reverse complement strand
ACATAGCTTATTTATAATCTGAATAATTCAATTTCAAAAAAAATTACCTTTATAATAAATAACATTGAATAATTTTAAAAATCAATCATTATATTATCTTTTTATCCATTACGGATTTTGTATATATATTATTATTATTAAGAGAATTAAATTCACCTAGCGTAAGAGTATTGAATTTACTACATACTCATTGAATGTCCAAATTTGTAATGGACATTAATTGAGCAAACCTGTAATGAACATATATACGGAGGGATTTTTTAACAAAGATCTACGTTAAATTCCCATGAACGTTAAATTAATTTACTTTTTAATCGAACTTGTTTCATGGGTATAAAATTGAATAGTGAACATCTTTTAATAAAGATGATAAAGGATGAACTTTAATTTAATTAAAGATTTTGAAAATATTCTAGAATTTGATATGATAAAATTGATAGATTAAAAAGTTCGACTTTTTCAATTTGTGTGAAAAATACTTAGAAAAAGGCCATTTTTCTCAATTTGTGTACGAAATACTTGAGCAAAGGCCATGTTAATCGGTCATGCTAAGTTTCTCTCTATCCTTCCAATTTTACATAATGTCTCCAAAAAGACATAATAAAAATGATGATAAAGATGTTTTTCATAAAGATATGTTTCAGGAATATAAAACTGAAAGGTCACCATTCTTGAATATACTGACCACAAAGAAGTTCTCACTTATTGAAATAGAATATTTTAAATTTTCTTAAATCAAATTCAAAGATTTAATAAACAAATCATGCAAAGTTTTTGTTAAAGTTCTATGTGATAAAAATAAATAATTAAATAAATCGAACATGTTTAAACTATTGTTAAACTATTGCCTTTATATGTTTTCAACGAAACTTTAATAATAAAAATGAAAATGCAATCTCATCATTAAAATTATTAATTTGAATAAAGATGGGACCTCGGCAATTAAATGATGAATTTGAACAGAGGTAGATCCCCAATTAAATGATGATAGCAAAATAGAAATGTTAACCAATCAATGAGGCGTTAAATAGAAATGTTAACCAATTAATAAATCAATCACACACGCAGCGATTACTCTATGATCTGTACAACACTTAGCTTCTCTTTAATCGGTTTTGTAAATACAATCAGTGTTTATAATGGAGTTGATGAATTTATTTATATTCTTGCGACAGACGCCGAGGATGAAGATATTAAATGAGTATATCATATGGTTACGTAACCATTGTCAAGGAATCGCATTCCTTTCCGATTTCAAACTGGGTCATTAAATTATTGCAAGATTTCATATTCTAGTAGTGCGGAGAAAGTTTACCATTTTTATTAATAACTTGGAATGTTAAAAAAAACCAGTTTTTGCATATGGCATATTAAAACAATGTGAAAAAGATATAAGCATAAAAAAGTTAGGTCAGGCCTGTTTATAAAATGAGATGCGAAGAACCATGAGAGAATGTAATATTTATGTTATTTGATTGGAAATTAATCGAATGCCATAAAAAATTGAATGCCATAAAAAATGATTAAGAGTTATAAATAACATTGAGATTAATATGGAAATGCAATAAGACATTGATCACACTAAAAATTATATATGTGATAAGATAGCATACCAAAAATATCATTGGTAGATTACATGACAATTTAATTCACCACATACTAGAGCCAACATCCATTACTTGGTTCTTTATGTAGGGAATCGATACATTCCATAGAAGAGTTGTGGTTTGTTAGGTGGTAGACCCAACACCCAATGTCTAGCTCTGTTGCAAAAGATAAATACACCAACTACTCCCCAAATTCCAATCCCAAAACCGATCCCCAATGCCATTAATGACATCTTTTCATCTAGATGCTCAAGCCATCCCATTTTCATATGGGCACTGCTACTATTATTGTCACCTTCTCCCACTGGGTTTTCCTTTTCACTGCATGAATCTAAAGGACACCCATATAAGCACTTATTCCTTTGAAATGATGTTGCACTGAATGTGGAAAATTGTGTTCCTCTGGGGATTGGCCCACAAAGGCTATTAGATGAAACATCCATAACAGCCAGACTATATAGTTTAGAGAGCTCTTCAGGAATCGATCCATTCAAATTATTCTTGCTCAAGTCTAACTGCTCCAAAGTAGATATGTTACCAAGAGATGCAGGGATTGGCCCTTCCAACTGGTTGCTAGATAAATTTAGCAATCGCATGTCTCTCAAAATTCCTATGCTTGCAGGGATTTGTCCTACAAGATTATTGTTGGACAAATCAAGTATTGTGTTTGTAGGTAAGAGGTATGGCAAGGTATACTCACATCCTTTCATGTGCACTGTGATTTCTTCTTTAAAGGAAAAAGAGTTTGAAGAATTTACAAATCCTTGAAGTCTTTCAAAATGTAATGGCATTCTTCCACTAAATTTATTATTGGATAAATCCAATACATACAAATAGGTGAAATTTGTTACCCATTCAGGGATGCCACCATGAAAATTATTATAGCCAAAGTTTAAAATTTTCAATAATGAAAAATATTCCAAAAAATGAGGAAGTTGCCCTGTTAAATTGTTTTTCCTTAAATCTAAATACTCAATTTGAGTGCAGTTAGCCAAAAACATTGGCAAAGTCCCAGAAATTTTATTAGTGTGAATAGAGAAAATTTTTAAAAAGCAGTAACTACCAATAAGTTTAGGTATTGATCCTTCTAAATTGTTATTTGATAAATCTAAAATTTGAATGTCGCTGAAACTAATATTATTGAGTATAGTGCCAGAAATATTATTATTATATAGATATAGAGCTTGTAAATCCAGGTGACTTATACTAAGCGGGAGAGATCCAGTGAATTTGTTGCTTGATAGATCAAGCAAGTAAAGATTGCTTAATTGACCTATGTTACGTGGGAGAGATCCAATGAAATTGTTATTTGATAAATCAAGAGATTGAAGATTGCTTAATTGACCTATGTTACGCGGGAGAGATCCAATTAACTGGTTGTTTGATAAGTCGAGATCCATCAATTCCGTATTGGTAATAATAATGGGGGAATGCTACCTCTAAGGTTGTTAGTCGCTAGGCTCAAAGAAGATAGGTGAGTACAATTGAATAGGGTGGGAGGGATATGGCCAGTGAGAGAGTTGTTGGATAAATCAATAAATGATATGTTTTTCATCAAACCCATAACTGAAGGGATTGAACCACTCAATTTGTTTCCGCTAACCCCCAAGGCAGAGAGCGAAGTGAAGTTGACCAGAAAAGTTGGGATGCTTCCACTTATACTATTGTCGTCGAAGTAGAGTGATTCCAAACTGACCAGGCGACTGAATTCTGATGGTATTGGACCAGTCAAACTGTTGTCGCTGATATCCAAATATTGAAGTGAAGTGCAGTTGCTAATCGAAGCTGGAATGCTTCCACTTATACTATTGTCATCGAACAAGAGTGTTTCCAACCTGACCAAGCCACTGAATTCTAATGGTATTTGGACCACTCAAATTGTTGTCGCTAATCTCCAATTTTATAAGTGAAGTGCAGTTGGCGAGAGAAGTTGGGATGCTTCCACTCAGAGCATTGCTGTACAATTGGAGAGATTCCAAGTGGACCAGACGGCCGAATTCTGCTGGGATAGAACCCCTCAACTGGTTCTCTGCAAGATTCAACGTTTGCAGCAAAGCGCAGTTGCCGATAGAAGTTGGTATGCTCCCTGTAAAACTATTATGGGAAAGGTCGATCCGTTGAAGACTTGTACAATTAAACAATTCCTTTGGAATATAGCCGTGGAGGAGCCCATGACTAGAAGAGAGGTCAAGTATTCGTAGCGCTTTTAGCTGCCCAAACTCTGCTGGAATTCTCCCACTCAAAGCATTCCAAGAAAGATCTAAATGCCGCAAAAGAGAGAGGCTCCCAAACTCTGCTGGAATTCTCCCACTCAAAGCATTAAGGGAAAGATCTAAATGCCGCAAAAGAGAGAGGTTCCCAATATACGGGGAGAGCGTACCATTCAACCCGCAGTCAGGGAGAGAAATTTCAACCACTCGATTCGTGTTTGGGCTGCACGAAATTCCGTTCCACAGGCAGACGTTATGTGAGTTATTGGCC
Source organism: Pinus taeda (assembly GCA_000404065.3). Lineage (NCBI taxonomy): Eukaryota > Viridiplantae > Streptophyta > Pinopsida > Pinales > Pinaceae > Pinus > Pinus taeda. The sequence goes on along the minus strand of APFE031048022.1, from coordinate 31,743 downwards.
GTCCAGTTGGAGAGCGATCCAAGTGGATCGGATATAATACCCTCTTTGAAGCTCAGAAGCGCCTCCACATCCCTTTTATGGCGATTCCGTCCATTAAAAGGAACGCTTTCAACAGAAGTGAATCCATCCGTAGGCATTGCTACACCCATCATCACAGAGCACACAAACATCATGACGACTAGGAGCAGAAGAAGATCCATTTCTGACTCTACCACTCCAACTTCCTTCAAATGATTTCTCACTCTACCACTCCAACTTCCTTCAGATTTGTTGTGTATTTATAATGACAGGAGCAGTCGTCATATAAAGATCCGTGTGTGTGAACAACAAGGAAGTGATTTGAGTTGGAAAAGTGTAATGCAATGAGAAAATTCAGAGAAGAGACAAACTTTTTGACTTGACGCTTGACGTGGGAAAAGAGAGAGAGAAATGGGCCCTGCGAAACAAAAGATAGTGCCACTATGAACAACAATGAAGAAAATAAAATAGAGAGTAGGGAAAATGGGCCGTGGGAAACCAAAGATAGTGGATAGAGCAGCACTTGTCATATAGATTTCCGCGTATGAAGAACAATGAAGAAAATAAAATCATTTAAATTGGAACAGGGAAAGGGACGTGTTGATTCAGTGTGGGCCAGCAACATCGCCGAAAATCTTTCCAAAAATTAAGTGGAATTTTGTGCCATTCATGAAAGACGAGGATATAAAGTTCGGAGTATGAATAAAAATGAAGGATATAAAAATCATTTAAATTGGAAAATGAAAATTGTAATGGAATCAGAAATTTAGGGAAAATTGTAATTGTAATGGAATCAGAAATTTAGGAAAAGTGAGAACCGCGGTGTCCTGGGAGCAACCGCGTAAAGAAAGTGGCCGTAAATTTTTCCAAAAAGTTAATTAGAATTTTCTGACATTCATACATTAAAAAAACCCTAAATTTTAGGGATTTGGAAAAAAGGAAGGAGGAGGGACCTCACTACTTGACCCGAAAAAAGAGGAAATGTTGAACAAGAAAATCTTTAGGAACGAAATCTTTGGGGACCTCACGGCTTGACTCGAGACAATCTTTGGGAACTTCACCGAAATTTGGTTCCATTTAAAAACAAAAAAATGAACCGAGTAGAAATTCGATCCCCACACTTACGGAAAAAACAGTGACTGACATTCGATTTCGATTGCACTATTTTCTTTGTTTTCAATCTCCATTCTTACGGCAACGGCAAAAACAGCGAAGGCAGTAAAATCAGGAGATACTTTTAATAAATCTGCCATTCGATTTCGATTTGTACTATTTCCTTTGTTACTAGATCAAATGTTCTCAAATTTTGGGGTTTGATATTTTTCAAATGTTTTCCAATTTTGGGGTTTGATATTTTTCAAAGTTTTGGTATGTATTTTTGTTTTTAATAAATAAAGGTTATTTGTATGATATATTGTTTATAATAAATATATTTTGCATTATATAGTTAATTTATTAAAAAAAAATTAAGTGTTTTTCTTTTTCTAATAAAAATATATGAATTTTTGGGAAAGATATAATTAAGCAATAAAAAAAAAGTTTTGACTGCATACAACACTGGAAATGTATAGGGAAGGGAGTGTAAGAAAAAAACAAAATAGAGAAAGACAAATGGGCCCTTGGAAGCAAAAATGAAGAATATAAAAATCATTTAAATTTGAAAATTGTAATGGAATGAGAAAATTTAGGGAATGCGAAATTTGGGGTGTATTGACTTAATTCAGTGTGGGAGTGGCATGCGGACATCCAGGAATTTTTTTTCCAAAAGTTAATTGAAATTTTGTACCATTCATGTATTAAAAAAGAAGAATATAAATAAAAATGTGACGGAATGAACAAATTTAGGAAAAGTGAGAATGATAGTGTATTGTCTTGGGTCAGTGGGGGCAACCACGTAAAGAAAGTGGCCGAAAATTTGGTAAAAAGAAGATGAAACAACAACCTCTAGACTGGATTTGACCCGAGAAAAGATGCAACGTTGAACTGGGTAGAGACCGAAAAATCTGGATATTATTGAATTTGTTCAATAGTCTTATTCCTCGATAGAATTCAAAAGATGAACCTAGTGGAGACCAGAAAATCCAGAGATTATTGAAATTTTGTTCAGTAGTCTTATTCCTCGATAGAAATTCAATCCCTAATTATGGGAAAAAAATAGTGAAGAAAGTAAATTTCGAGATATTTTTAAGTTAACAAATTATTATTATTATTATTATTATTATTTAACTCATGGTAAATTAGTAATTTATTATATTAATTTGGTGAATTTTGTGGTTGTCAATATAAAACCAAGAGTATATCTAACAACGCACAAGCTAGATATACCAGAAACTTACGAATTTAGACAGAGCATAGACTCACTAAATAAAGTGTTCTCGAATTTTAGGGTTTTATTTTGTCAAAGTTTTAGTATATAATTTTTAAAGAATAAAATAAAAAGAATATTTATATTGTATATGGTTTGCAACAAATACATCAAGCATTAGAAAGTTAATTCATCAAAATTTAGCAAATTGTTTTTTCTTTTCCAATAAAAATTCATGATTTTCTTGAGGAGAGCAACAAATAGAAGGGTTTTGTAGGTGACTACCTTATAGAACTACTCCACCAAAATACAAATCTTACAACACTTTACCCTACTAATTGATTATAAAATCTTTCATGATGCCTTGTTTGCATGAATGTGTTTCATGGGGGTTGCCACAAAGTCACTCAGGCCCCCAAATTTCCCATTTTTATATTTTCTTGTATCTACCAATTTAACTAATGTTTTTTTAATAAAATTCATCCATCATTACGAAATTATAGCATGTTTGGTTTAGCCATTGGCCTTTAATTCACTTATCTTCAATTTACACCCCTCGTTAGCATACTTGCTTGCTTCTTTGTTGAAGTCTCTTTAGGACATGGAATTGCTTCAACTCCTTTAGGAGCAAGCCTTTCAACAAGATGATGCAAGATTAGGAGAGAATCCCCCATAACCATAAGTGTGTCCACCTATTTATCTTTGGCTAACAAAAGTCCTTGGTAAAGACCATATATCTCTGATTGATTATTTGTCTATGACCAAGAACCCATGATTTTTCGTCATTTTTTCCATTTCTTCCTACAAATCCTCCTACTAGGGTTTCCTTCTTAAAAAAAAAAAAATGGTTTCCTTCTTTCAACTAGGGTTTAGAAAAAAGGTTTTTAGTCAAAGCAGGGTCAGACCCCATCAACATCAAGCCATATCGATATCCACATCACCAAAACATGGAAATTGAGAGATTAATCCAAGACCTTTTAAAGTGTGGGATCATCACGAAAAGTAAAAGTCTGTATGCTGCTCCAGTGGTATTGGTAAGGAAGGAGGATGGTTCATTCAGGCTATGCATTGACTATAGAGGATTAAACAAAATAATGATTAAAAACAAATTCTCAATTCCCTTTATCGATGAAATGTTGGATGAACTACATGGCGCAAAATACTTTTCAAAATTGGACTTAAGGTCAAGCTATTACCAATCAGGTTGGAAGACATACCAAAAATGACATTCCGAACACACGAAGGTCACTATGAATTTAAAGTAATGCCATTTGGGTTAACCAATGCACCGACAATTTTCCAAGCCACTATGAACAAATTATTTCGTCCATATCTTAGGAAGTTTGTATTAGTATTCTTTGATGATATTTTAATTTACAGTAAGAATTGGAAGGAGCACTTACAACATCTGGATAAAGTTCTTACACTACTGAAAGAGCATCAATTCTGTTATCACTCTAAAATTTCCCTAGGGTTTTCATGAAAGAAATAATAGAGGTAACCACAAACCTACTTTTGAGATCAGGATCTAGCCTTCCTAATGCTCAGGGAGGGCTCTCTTTTTATGATTTAACTTTGTTGAGTCAATTGATTTTAGGCTAGTTATTTAAGGCTTGGTTGGTTTTTGATTTGATCTGGTGGTGGAATCATTGATTCAGATGGATATATAAGTGCCTTTTTATCATTGGGCCATGGAGTCCAAATGTCAAGAAAACATGATTGAATCAAAGTTCTAAAGATAGTGTTCACAGGGCAAGGTAGCTGAGTAAATTCAGATCTTTTAGGCTAGATGGTGAAGTGGTTTTTCAATTGGGGTTAAGGAGTAGTCAAGGATTCTTCAAACCGAATAATGAAGGAAATGAAAGAGGTCAATCAAAGCTAGGGAGCAATGAATAATTTCCTACTCTGGATATCAGAAGAAAACATAAAAATGAATAATTGTTCAAGACAGAGTGTACTTAAACAAATTCTAAAGTAAAATTCTAGTTATTTCATTCAAATTGGAAAAAACATGTATGTTTGTGAAATACTTAAGAAAACAAAAAATTGACAAATGAAAGATACTTCAATGAAGTGGCCCAACACATGAATCCTGTAATGCAATGCCTTTATTACTTAGTCCAGTCTACTGACTTGAATTTTTTTACAATAAACCCTCAGGTTTTTAGATCAATGTAACTATAGATATGTTCAGCAATCCACACCTCTATGCTTCAAATTATGAAGTATTTATACAAAAAATAGTTACAAAATATCCTAAACTGTTTTAAGAATTATTCAAGGAAAATAAATATCTTCATGCAAGAATATAGAGACACCTAGCAAACTAAAAGGCTAGATGTCCCTTCTTTTACTGATTTGTTGTTTGTTGTTTTGAACTTTTGTTGCTTTTTCTCTTTGGTTGTTGCTTTATGCTGGCTGTCCTTTTACTCTTGGCTTTTGATTGATACTCTTTCATCTGATACTCTTTGACTTAGTTGATTTGTTGTTTTACTTTGACTGCTTTGTATTCGCTGTTTACCTTGCATGTTTACTGTAAATCATTTAACTTTTCTCAAGTCTCTATATTTGGTAACTTAATATTTACCATTCTTCTGTAGACTTCATCAGCTTCTGTGTATTTTGCAAAGGTGGGCTTGTTTACAAAATTTTTTTTTACCTCATGTTGGAGGTAAAAGAGGTTCTCAAAAGCCTGGTAAATGAATTTTCCTATAGGCATCCCTTTCATGGAGGAACTTTTGGCTTGTCCCTTTGCCACTTCTCTGAATCTCTTATCATAGTATTCATGTGGTATTAATTTGTCATTAATTACCAATGGATTAGGTAGAACTTTCTACCTCAAAGCATCAAATTTCACCATGAACCTTCCTATTGCCAGCTTCATTGTTTAGCACTTGTCCTCAAGTTGTGTCATCACGTTCCTCTTGGTGATTACCTTTTTAACCTCTAGTATGATCCCAGTTCTATCAACTATTCCAAGTTCCTACAATTCATATTTATTCTTTGAGTTAAGGAAAAGGATTATTCTTGAGACTTCTCTTGGCATATTTCCAAGTTCGTCCCTAACTCTTTGAATTGCCTCACCAGCCTCTTTGACTAAGTCATTTTGTTCAAATATTACCTGTATAGATGGCCAAATATCATTGACTAAGTCAATGATATTGGCCCATAAAAGTTGTTTTGCTTGGGCTAATGGCTCTTTTAGTGTTAATTATTTCTCCAGCTTCCCTATCTTTTCATTCAACCTGTTTGTCTTCTAAACTTCATTCTTATGCATAATTTGAGCCAGTTTCTTCTCATCCTCTAGAATTTTCATTTGTTCCTTAATTCTATTTATTTCAATGTTCTGGATGGACATATCCTCCATGGCTTTGACCACTTTAGATGCTTCATCACTAGGATGAGTTGTTGTTGAACCTGTTGCTGATGTAGTTGCTAATGTAGTTGGAAGTGTTGTAGCTAGTGGAGCTATTGGGGCTAATGAAGCTGCCAAAGTGGAAGGAACTATTGTAGTAACTGTAGGAATAGCAGTAGCAGTAGTTGTCTCAATGCTGGCTTGTTTCAGCTGTATTAAATTGTCCAATTCATTCTCCAGTTCTTTCAATGGAGCATTCGGTTAAAGAATGAGGTCCATCATTTCATATTTCTGGCTTTGTCTTTCTAGAACCTCCTTGGTTTGTGGATGTTTAGAAGGAGGCAACTTCAGTTGCTTCTTTAATGCAATAATGTCTTCATTTTTCTTCTTTATTAGCTTTTCTGCAGCCTTGATGTCATTTGGATTATAGCCAATCTTAATAACCAAGTCTTCCAGTGACTTGATTCTATTATCCTTTGCTTGTGAGGATACTTTCTCTAGCTTAAATTGTGTTGTGATGTTGTCTAGCGAATTTTGCAGTTTCTGAACACTCATGGCCTTATTGGTCATCGTTGAGTAGATCATTTCTCTTGCTTGCTTATGAAATTCAATTTGATCAATAGGGTGAACATCCCTGGCCAAAACTTCAAATTTTTTCGTCCTATAATCTGCTGAGGCTTAGGCTACTTTACTGTAGGATGCAAAAAGGTAATTTTCATTTTACCAATTTTAATGTCAAAAAGCTGACATTAACCTATTCTGATTGCTAGGAGTCTGTTTTAAATACTGAGCATATGTTTCAACTTTTAATGCCTCATTTCTAAACTTGATCTCTTTATACTTATACCTATTTTCATTGAACTTCTCGCTGAAATAAGCCACTGGCTTGTCCTCTTGGCTGAGTACTGCTCCAATGGCTGTCTCACTGGCATTGCAACGAACTTGAAAAAGTTTCTTGAAATCTAGCAACCTCAAAATTGGTCTTTTGGTGATCTTCTCTTTCAGTAACTGAAAACTCTTTTCCATTGACTCCGTCCAATGAAAAGGTTGATTTTCCTTTTTAACAGTATCCACCATGGGTGCACAAATCCCACTAAAATCTTTTATAAATTTTCGATAAAAACTCGCCAACCCATAAAAACTCCGCACTTCAAACAAACTCATGGGGGATGGCCAGCTAATTATGGCTCCAACCTTTTCTAGATCCATCTTTAATTTGTTTTCCGAAATCACAAATCCTAAATAAATCAATTCTTTCTTTAAAAAAGTACACTTCTTCAAATTTAACAGCAATTTGTTTTGCTGCAACTTTTCCAGGACATACCTGACATGTCGAGAATGTTCTTCCTCCGTCTTACTGAAAATAAGGATATCATCTAGATATACAATCACAAACTTTCCAATGTATTCCTTTAGCATCTCATTCATCAAGTGCGTGAATGTGCTAGGTGTGTTTCTCAGTCCAAATGGCATGACCAGCCATTCATACAGGCCTTCATTGGTCTTGATAGTTGTCTTCCATCCATCCCCTTCACGAATCCAAATCTGGTGATATCCACTTTTCAAATTAATCTTTGAAAAATATGCCACTCCACTCAAACAATCCATCATGTCGTCCATCCACGGTAAAGGAAACCTTTACCTAATAGTGATCTTGTTAATTGCTCGAGAATTAGTACACATCCACCATTCACCTCTTTTCTTGGGAGCTAAAATAGTTGGGACTGCACAAGGACTTAAACTCTCCCAAATCAACCCTTTATCCAACAACTCCTGTACCTGCTTCTTGATCTCTTCATTGTCCTTTGGACTCATCCGATAAGTAGCTTTTTTTGGTAAACTAGCCCCTAGAATGAAATCAATATGGTGACTGATACTCCTTTTTGGTGGCAATTTATCTGGTAGATCATCCACCACAATGTCACTAAACTCCTGCAGCATATCCTGTATCTCCTTAGGTAAGTCAATAATCTCAGTATGGATTAACACCACTCTTGGCCTTCGTACAATTACATATTTTACCTCATCATCTCCAATCTACTATAGAAACTCTTTTCCTCCTAATAGTAATGCTTTTGTTCCACTGTTTTCTGTCATATCCTCCTCTTTCATGGGTACTAGCGTATGCGTTATCCCATCCTTAGAAAAATGTAACAGTTTGTCTTCCCATCGTGGAAAAATTTCCTGTCATATTGCCAGTATATCGCACACATCCATCAGCATGATATCACAAGTTACTTTATCGTTATACCTACCAATGTGAAACTCCACTTCGTACTGCTCATCAACCAGCAGTTGGTGTCCTTTTTGTAACCAAGACACCCTGTATGGTGTTGGGTGCTTCAATCTTTTTAAACCCAGTTTTTCTACCATTTCAGTGGCTACCAAGTTGTCAGTGCTCCCACTGTAAATAATCAATTTGCAGCATTTCCCATGTGATTTACACACAGTTTGGAACAGTGCTTTCCTTTGTGTCTGGTTAGCTAACTCTTTAGTCAGTTTCAACAATACCTTGTTTAACACTAAGGCTTCTCCCATTTCATGCATGTTCTCCACTTCTTGTGGCGGTGCCTCTGCTTCTTCCGATTGAGCAACATATGCTCCTCTTTGCCCTGCTTGATCACTTTCAGGACATTCAAAAGACCTGTGTCCCCACTTGTGACACTTGTAACATTGATAGGCATTTCCTCTACCTTTGCCATTACCTCTTCCTCTTTGGTAATGTTGGGTTGTGTTATATTCTTTCCACAACTAGACTATGTAGTGAACCAGGGGGTTAGAGGGGGGCGGAGCCCACCCTTCGTTGCGTTGATTGCGCAGCGGGGTATCACAAGGGGGCGGCAGCCCCCCTTGTCCGGGGGGTTTGAGGGGGGCGGATAGCCCCCCTTCTATAGGGTCTGGGACAACACCCCGGGAAATTTTTTTTGGACCCTATATTAGGTTGGGCGGACCTACTTATGGTTTTCGGTCCATGGTTTTGGATGCGATGGTTTTCGGTCCATGGTATTGGATGCGATGATTTTCGGTCCATGGTATTGGATGCTTCGGCATATGTATAAATATGTACTATAACATTGAAAGGAAAATAATGAAAAATCAAGCTGGTAGTTCCGGTTTTGGGATCCAGGGGAAAATCTCTATGTATATGTGTTTTATGTGTTATGCTCTCGCATTGTTTATTTTCTATTCTTAGAATTTGTATGCAGGTAATTTCTGTACAGGGTTAAAACCTACATTTGATATTAGAGGTGCTTTGGCTTCAAGGGGATACCTTTGTTGCTGAGGGGTTTCGCTTGGACCTGTGGTAAACCCTGTTCAGTGCGAGATCTGTGGGATCAATTCTACTGGTGAAAGAAAATGGCAAGCAATAGAAAGATATATATCGAGAAATTTAATGGTCAGAGTTTTGAGTTGTGGAAACTCAAGATGGAGGATCTGTTGGTGGATAAAGACCAATGGATTGTGGTAGATCCAGGTACTAAACCACCAGGAGTGTCTGATGAAGAATGAAAGAAGTTGGATCGGAAGGCAAAGAGCACAATACGATTGTGTGTTTTAGATTCAATATTGTTGAATGTAACTATAGAAATGTTCAGCAATCCACACCTCTATGCTTCAAATTATGAAGTATTTATACAAAAAATAGTTACAAAATATCCTAAATTGTTTTAGGAATTATTCAAGGAAAATAAATATCTTCATGCAAGAAGATAGAGATACCTAGCAAACTAAAAGGCTAGTTGTCCCTTCTTTTACTGATTTGTTGTTTGTTGTTTTGAACTTTTGTTTCTTTTTCTCTTTGGTAGTTGCTCTACGCTGGCTGTCCTTTTACTCTTGGCTTTTGATTGATACTCTTTCATCTGATACTCTTTGACTTAGTTGATCTATTGTTTTACTTTGACTGCTTTGTATTCACTATTTACCTTGCATGTTTACTGTAAATCATTTAACTTTTCCCAAGTCTTTGTATTTGGTAACTTAATATTTACCATTCTTCTGTAGACTTCATCAGCTTCTGTGTATTTTACAAAGGTGGGCTTGTTTACAAAAAGATTTTTTACCTCATGCTGGAGGTAAAAGAGGTTCTCAAAAGCCTGGTAAAGGAATTTTCCTGTAGGGATCCCTTTCATGGAGGAACTTCTGGCTTGTTCCTTTGCCACTTCTTTGATTCTCTTATCATAGTCTTCATGTGGCATTAATCTATCATTAATTACCAGTGGATTAGGTAGACCTTTCTACCTCAAAGCATCAAATCTCACCATGAACCTTCCTATTGCTAGCTTCATTGTTTGGCACTTGTCCTCAAGTTGTGTCATCACGTTCCTCTTGGTGATTACCTTTTTAACCTCTAGTATGATCCCAATTCTATCAACTATTCCAAGTTCCTGCAATTCATATTTATTCTTTGAGTTAAGGAAATGGATTATTCTTGAGACTTCTTCTAGCATATTTCCAAGTTCGTCCCTAACTCTTTGAATTGCCTCACCAGCCTCTTTGACTAAGTCATTTTGTTCAAGTATTACCTATATAGATGGCCAAATATCGTTGACTAAGTCAATGATATTGGCCCATAAAAGTTGTTTTGCTTGGGCTAATGGCTCTTTTAGTGTTAATTCTTTCTCCAGCTTCCCTATCTTTTCATTCAACTTGTTTGTCTTCTGAACTTCATTCTTATGCATAATTTGAGCCAGTTTCTTCTCATCCTCTAGACTTTTCATTTGTTCCTTAAGTCTATTTATTTCAATGTTATGGATGGACATATCCTCCATGGCTTTGACCAGTTTAGATGCTTCATCACTAGGATGAGTTGTTGTTGTTGTTGTTGAACCTGTTGCTCATGTAGTTGCTGATGTAGTTGCTAATGTAGTTGTGAGTGTTGTAGCTAGTGGAGCTGTTGGGGCTAATGAAGCTGCTAAAGTGGAAAGAACTGTTGTAGTAACTGTAGGAATAGCAGTAGCAATAGTTGTCTCAATGATGGCTTATTTCAACTATATTAAATTCTCCAATTCATTCTCCATTTCTTTCAATGGAGCATTCAGTTGAAGAATGAGGTCCATCATTTCATCTTTCTGGCTTTGTCTTTCTAGAACCTCCTTGGTTTGTGGATGTTCAGAAGGAGGCAACTTCAGTTGCTTCTTTAGTGCAACAATGTCTTCATTTTTCTTCTTTATCAGCTTTTCTGTAGCCTTGATGTCATTTGGATTATAGCCAATCTCAATAACCAAGTCTTCCAGTGACTTGACTATGTTATCCTTTGCTTGTGAGGATACTTTCTCTAGCTTAAACGATGTTGTGATGTTGTCTAGAGAATTTTGCAGTTTCTAAACACTCATGGCCTTGTTGGTCATCATTGAGTAGATCATTTCTCCTGCCTGCTTATGAAATTCAATTTGATCAATAGGGGGAACATCCCTGGCCAAAACTTCAAATTTTGTCATCCTGTAATCTGCCGAGGTCTTAGGCTACTGGACTGTAGGATGAAAAAAGGTCATTTGCATTTTACCAATTTTAATGTCAAAAAGCTGACATTAACCTATTCTGATTGCTAGGAGTCTGTTTTAAATACTGAGCATATGTTTCAACTTTTAATGCCTCATTTCTAAACTTGATCTCTTTATACTTATACCTACTCTCATTCAACTTCTCGCTGAAATAAGCCACTGGCTTGTCCTCTTGGTTGAGTACTGCTCCAATGGTTGTCCCACTGGCATTGCAACGAACTTGAAAAAGTTTGTTGAAATCTGGAAACCTCAAAATTGGGCTTTTGGTGACCTTCTTTTTCAGTAGCTGAAAACGCTTTTCCGCTGACTCCGTCCAGTGAAAAGGTTGATTTTCCTTTTTAATGGTATCCACCATGCGTGCACAAATCCCACTAAAATCTTTTATAAATTTTCGATAAAAACTCGTCAACCCATAAAAACTCCGCACTTCAAACAAACTCCTGGGGGATGGCCAACTAACTATGGCTGCAACCTTTTCTGGATCCATCTTTAATTCGTTTTCCGAAATCACAAATCCTAAATAAATCAATTCTTTCTTAAAAAAAGTACACTTCTTCAAATTTAACAGCAATTTGTTTTGCTGCAACTTTTCCAGGACATACGTGGCATGTCGGAAATGTTCTTCCTCCGTATTATTGAAAATAAGGATATCATCTAGATATACAATCACAAACTTTCCAATGTATTCCTTCAACATCTCATTCATCAAGCGCATGAATGTGTTGGGTGCGTTGCTTAGTCCAAATGACATGACCAGCCATTCATACAGGCCTTCATTGGTCTTGAAAGTTGTCTTCCATTCATCCCCTTCACGAATCCAAATCTGGTGATATCCACTTTTCAGATCAATCTTCGAAAAATATGCCGCTCCACTCAAAGAGTCCATCATGTCGTCCATCCACGGTAAAGGAAACATATACCTAATAGTGATCTTGTTAATTACTCGAGAATCAGTACACATCCATCATTCACCTCCTTTCTTGGGAGCTAAAATAGTTGGGACCGCACAAGGACTTAAACTCTTCCGAATCAACCCTTTATCCAACAACTCATGTACTTGCTTCTTGAACTCTTCATTGTCCTTTGGACTCATCCAGTAAGCAACTTTGTTCGGTAAACTAGCCCCTAGAATGAAATCAATATGGTGACTGATACTCCTTTTTGGTGGCAATTTATCTGGTAGATCATCCACCACAATTTCACTAAACTCCTGCAGCATATCATGTATCTCCTCACATAAGTCAATAATCTCAGTATGGATTAACACCACTCTTGGCCTTCGTACAATTGCATGTTTTACCTCATCATCTCCAATCTACTTTAGAAACTCTTTTCCTCCTAATAGTAATGCTTTTGTTCCACTGTTTTCTGTCATATCCTCCTCTTTCATGGGTACTAGCATATGCGTTATCCCATCCTTAGAAAACTTGTAACAGTTTGTCTTCCCATCGTGGACAACTTTCCTGTCATATTGCCAGTATATCGCACACATCCATCAGCATGATATCACAAGTTACTTTATCGTTATACCTACCAATGTGAAACTCCACTTCGTACTGCTCATCAACCAGCAGTTGGTGTCCTTTTTGTAACCAAGACACCCTGTATGGTGTTGGGTGCTTCAATCTTTTTAAACCCAGTTTTTCTACCATTTCAGTGTCTACCAAGTTGTCAGTGCTCCCACTGTCAACAATAAATTTGCAGCATTTCCCATGTGATTTACACAAAGTTCAGAACAGTGCTTTCCGTTGTGTCTGGTTAGCTAACTCTTTAGCCGGTTTCAACAATACCTTGTTTAACACTAAGGCTTCTCCCATTTCATGCATGTTCTCCACTTCTTGTGGCGGTGCCTCTGCTTCTTCTGATTAAGCAACATATGCTCCTCTTTGCCCTACTTGATCACTTTCAGGACATTCAAAAGACCCGTGTCCCCACTTGTGACACTTGTAACATTGATAGGCATTTCCTCTACCTCTACCATTACCTCTTCCTCATTGGTAATGTTGGGTTGTGTTATATTCTTTCCACGACTAGACTATGTAGTGAACCAGGGGGTTAGAGGGGGGCGGAGCCCACCCTTCGTTGCATTGATTGCAGAGCAGGGGTATCACAGGGGGGCGGCAGCCCCCCCTGTCCGGGGGGTTTGAGCGGGGTGAATAGCCCACCTCTATAGGGTCCGGGACAAAACCTCGGGAATTTTTTTTTTTGGACCCTATATTAGGTTGGGCGGACCTACTTATGGTTTTTGGTCCATGGTTTTGGATGCGATGGTTTTCGATCCATGGTATTGGATGCGATGGTTTTCAGTCCATGGTACTGGATGCTTCGGCATATGTATAAATATGTACTGTAACATTGAAAGGAAAATAATGAAAAAGCAAGCTGGTAGTTCTGGTTTTGGAATCTAGGGGAAAATCTCTATGTATATGTGTTTTATGTGTTATGCTCTCGCATTGTTTATTTTCTATTCTTAGAATTTGTATGCAGGTAATTTCTGTACAGGGTTAAAACCTACATTTGATATCAGAGGTGTTTTTTCTTCAAGGGGATACCTTTGTTGCTGAGGGGTTTCGCTCGGACCTGTGTAAACCCTGTTCAGTGGGAGATCTGCGAGATCAATTCTAGTGGTGAAAGAAAATGGCGAGCAGTGGAAAGATAGATATCGAGAAATTTAATGGTCAAAGTTTTGAGTTGTGGAAACTCAAGATGGAGGATCTGTTGGTGGATAAAGACCAATGGGTTGTGGTAGATCCAGGTACTAAACCAACGGGAGTGTCTGATGAAGAATGAAAGAAGTTGGATCGGAAGGCAAAGAGCACAATACGCTTGTGTGTTTCAGATTCAGTATTGCTTAATGTATCAGGGGAAGCTACGACGAAGGCTTTGTGGGACAAGTTAGGGACTTTGTACCAATCTAAGTCTCTAGTGAATAAACTGTTCCCACAGAAAAAGTTGTATAACCTAAGGATGAAAGATGTAGACTCGGTGAAAGAGCATCTAAATGCGTTTAATACTATGGTAAGTCAGTTATTGTCTGTTGATATCAAAATTTTAGATGAAGATAAGTGCATTAGTTTGTTGTGTTCTCTACCATATTCGTGGGATAGTTTGGTTATTGCAATAGGTAGCAATGCAACTGCCTTGCAGTTTGATG
>APFE031048022.1:0-14321 GCA_000404065.3 Pinus taeda | reverse complement strand
ATGGTTTGTGCTACCAAGGAAGACCAGGATTGGACAAAGTGTTGGATATTCATGGCTTTGTTGATGCAGACTGGGCTGGAGATCTGGATCAGAGAAGATCTACAAGTGAGTATTTTTTTAACTTATTTGGAGGTGCAATCAGTTGGATGAGTAAGAAACAATCTGTAGTGGCACTATCAACTAAAGAGGCAGAATACATGGCAGCCACTCATGTAAGCAAGGAAGAAGTTTGGTTGCAGAGATTGTGCTCAAGTATGGGGTTAGTACAAGGAGCTATAAGGATAGACTGTGATAGCCAAAGTGAAATTTTCTTGGCAAAGAACCCTGCTTATCATTCAAAGAAAAAGCACATTGATGTTCAGTATCACTTTGTGAGGGATATGATAGAATACAAAAAGGTGTTTCTGGTAAAGGTGGACACTTCGAAGAATACTGCAGATGCATTGACAAAATCAGTGAGGTCTGAGAAGTTCTCTTGGTGTAGAGAAACAATGGGCATTTCAGGGGTGGATAAATGACTAAGCTCTCCTATGGCCCCATGTGGAAAGAAAACAACAAGTGGGAGAATGTTGGGTTGTGTTATATTCTTTCCACGACTAGCCCATGTAGTGAACCGGGGGGTTTAGAGGGGGGGCTCTGCCTCCCCTTCGTTGCGCCGATTACGTAGCGGGGCGGTCACAGGGGGTGCGGCAGCCCCCCCTGTCTGGGGGGTTTGAGGGGGGCGGGTAGTCCCCCTCTACGGGGTCCGGGGTAGCGCCCCAAGAAAATTTGTTTTGGACCCTATATTAGGTTGGGCGGACCTACTTATGCTTTTTGGTGCATGGTTTTGGACGCAATAGTTTCGGTCCATGGTATTGGATGCAATGTTTTTTGGTCCATGGTATTGGATGCTTTGGCATGTATAAATATGTATTGTAACATTGAAAGGAAAATAATGAAAAATCAAGCTGGTAGTCTCGGTTTTGGGATCCAGGGGAAAATCTCTATGTATATGTGTCTTATGTGTTATGCTCTCGCATTGTTTATTTTCTGTTCTTAGAATTCATATGCACGTAATTTCTGTACAGGGTTAAAACCTACAGGTAAGGCCTTCCTCCTCTAGTGTTACCTTCTTTCTTAGTTGGTCCTGCAGTTTTTGAACTGCTGCCCTCTTCATTGCTATTGACAATTCTGCCTCTGCCAAAAGACTACCCTCTTCCTTTGCCAGATCCACGTCCTCTTCTGGCATTCCGCTTTCTGGAAATATTTTCTTCTACCTTCAAAGCACTTTGATAGGCTTCCTCTATGGAATTGGGAGAAATAATACTAATCTCATCTAGCATGTCCATCCGTAAGCCATTCACAAACCTTGTTGTCTTTTCTGGGGTATCTTCAACATAACCCGCTCACAGGTTCACTCTGTAGAATTCTTTTGTATACTCCTTCACAATCATTGCTCTTTGCTTCAAGTTCTCCACCTACCTATATACAAAATAATCTAATAAAATTTGGGTAGAAACTTACTCTTCATCCTGGCAATCATCTTGTTCCACTTTTTGATCAATGGTTTATTTGACCTCCTCCTTTCTGCTTACACACTGTCCCACCACAGTGCTACATGTCCCTTCAGTTTGGTGGTTGCAAACCTGACCTTCTTATCTTCACTCTCGAAATATTTATCCAGCTCACTAATCCAGTCCAACCATACCTCCATTGATAAAATTCCATCATAATTCGAAAGCTCTGGGTTCGGCTTGCTACTTGCCAACAAAACTGATCTCAATAATTTTATCTCTGGTCCGTCTTCGTCTCACCCATCCGTCGTGGCTACAACTTCTTCTTCACTACCATCACCACCTTCTGGATCCCTACGCCTCCCTGCTTCCACTGCTGCCAATCGGGCACTTAGGATCCTGATTTCTTCTCGCAGCCCTTCATCGGCTACTCTCTTGATAGCTCTGCCTCGACCTATTCTTCCTACTTCCATTTTTTTCTTTTGAGAAAAGAACTTGCTCTGATACCAAAATTTAATGGCAATCCCGAGATGGTTGCGTGGCAAGACTTATGTGGCAGCTGGCCCGTCCTTGGTCCTTCCTGCGCTGGCACACACCGAGGTTTGGTGAGGGTTTATGGCGCCTTCAATGCGCATTCGGCCCGAGGTTTCTCTCGTTTTGTGTGAGCACGACATCTATGGTATGGCTCGACCTAGGCTCATTTGCGTGGTTGTTCGTTTTAGTTATCATTTTGTTCCACTGTGGCTCGTCTGGTTTGGCTCTAGAAGAAGATAGATCTCTTTTGCCTGCTATCCTCTTAGCTCTTCTCTGGTTCCAGTCCTCTATTGTTTGCTAGTTATATGAATGTTTTTCATTGGACCTGGTGGTTGTTGTACACCTGGTTTTCTGTGGAGGTCTCATGTTTGGTTTGTCATTCTGAGTATGCCTTATTTTCAATGTTTGTGAACGATTCTTTTAAAACTTGCAGGTGATGTTTTCTAACTAGGTTTTGGTCGCATTTCACAATCCATCCACCTGTTACTCTCGTCGATGGCTTGGTTGCTTATTTGACAAGTAAAAACCTTGTTCTGATTCCACCGTTTCGCCTCCTTGTAGTTTTTATTAATGATCTTGTTCCTGGTGAGCAGGTTGTGGTATCATGGCACTTCAGCCGTTAGTTGAGCTCAGGTTGGGGTTTCAACTCATGGCTCGGTTGTGGAGTATGGCCTCCCCTTCAGGTATTCATTGTGGGTCAATTTCCTTGTTTTTTTCTCTGGTGTTGTTGTGTGCTATATAGCTATGCTTACTTTCTGACAATCTTCTTGTCACTATGCATGTATACCTCTCCTCTGTTGTTTCGTTTGTGTACTTCTTTGGTCTATCTGGCTTGTGGAAACCCTCCTCGGCCTATCTCGTTTATATGAGGGATTGTTGGTTATTTTTGTGAGGGCTCTGTGTCTTGAGGCCTTGGTGACATGGCGAATTTTCACTATACCAACAAGGGGGACTAACCCAATCACAGGCCCCCTTTAAACCTGCTTTCGTTTGGAGTGGCTAGTTCCAACAGGTTTTAAAGGATCCCGTAAACTGTTAAAGGTGTTTAAATATTGCTTCTTGGAGGAAGACTTAAATTAAATCAACAAAAGGAAACAACTAACCTATATGTATCAAATCCTATTTAAACTACTTAAACTAGTTCTAACTATCCTAATCTATCCTGCAGGAGCATAACAAAAATAGGTTAAACATCATATATAAATTCAAAGTCCAAACGAATCAATTAATGGTTCACATAAGAACAAGGTTGCATCAAATCTTAATTGCAATCCAATCACTCATATAGGAATACACATTCCTTTTTATACAAATAAAGCTTGCAACTGATGTCTAACACAGTTTCAAATCAGGGACTGCCTATGAATTAACTATGATGAATAATTACATTCAAACAACCAAGGCTAATCATAAGTTGTATTGTTATCAATCTGCAAAAAAACAAAACACATTTGTATTTATGCCAGCAATAACACCCTGTTTTAAAACACATAAAAAAGAAGGACCTTAATTCTGAAACAAAAAGCTCCTCATTGAACCAAACAATCTTCTTTATTCATAATAAATCAAAGTTGTTCTCTCCAAAAACAAAAAGCCCTCTTCTCATCTCTGGAAGTAATACTTATGCAGCGAGGAATGACTTTCGGTCTTCCCCTAACCTTTCATCTCCCCCTCTTCCTTTCAATACACAAATCAGAATATACAGACGTAGAAGAGTCGGTGTAACCGCTGACACGTAGTAGGCATATCTGCTGGAGCGCTTCGTTTCCTAGGGGAACGAAAAAATATTGATTAAAAGAGGATAATTGTGTGTCATCTCTTCATAATGAAACCCAGGACAACTTTTCTTTCAGAATATACAGGAAACGCGTGGAAACTGACTGAGAACGCCAAAAGCCAGCTCTGTAAACAAAACACACCTGCATATATGAATTCTCCGAATCCGCTTATGCGTCTTTTACTCCTCGCCTGCAGAGATAATTCGTATTAGCTATGATTATGAGAAATATGCCAAACATGCATCTAAACAAAACTTGCATTCAGCCACCATTTCTATTAATCTCACAATGTAGAGAAATCATGATTATTAAGCCATTGGACCTGTTATAACCTCTATTCCCGCTACCCATAATATTCATTATTAGTCAAGAATCCCTTGACAACGCTTCTATAGGCAGACCATTCACTTTACCTAATTTTCTTTAAAAAAATCGGGACCACAACATTTTATTGAATACATAGGAAAACATGGAAAACCCGCGGTCGGGCCGTACAGCCGGACTTCAAATCTTATATACCCGAGCCTATAATTATCGGTAGGTCTACCATATCGTAAATCGCTTTATGTATAAACAATGAACACTGCCGATTGCGATAAGAAATTAGGGAGGCGAACCCGAAATACATATGAGTCGTGGCTAATAATCCTTTCAGGTCCACCGTATAAGACTCTCCTTTGAAAACTGGGTCCAGAACGTTTTATAAAAAATACAAGGGAATACATGGGAAAACCGCATCCGACCACAAGGCTAGATTTGAAATAATATATACCCGAATTCATAGTTTTCGGTGGGTCCGATATATCACAGCACACCATATATATAACCCCTAGGTTCCGCCGATTGTGATAAGCGATTGGGGAAGCAGACCCGATAATGTATGTATTGTATTTGATAGTCTTGTCGGGTCCACTGTATCTCATCGAACTTATGGCTCGGCTTTGACTCCTGCCGATTGCGATATGCGATATGGTTTCGGACCCGATATATATGAAATATGGTTAATAATGCCATCGGGTCCAGAAGACAATGGTTTGCCTTATATAAAAGCCCCGGACCACGCCGATTGCGATATGTGATATGGTTCCAGACCCAATATATATAAAATATAGTTAATAATGCTGTCGGGTCCGGAGTGTAGCGGTGAACGTCATGCCTTAGTGTTGATTGCGATAGGCGGAAAATGGTGATTTATGCATATTTGTGAAGCATTTCCATCATGGAGAGTTATAATGGAGATAAAGGTGCGATGGAAGGTTTCGAGGGGCAACAAGAGGGGTGATTATATGTGCGAGCATAGGGCACCATGAACGTTTATGAGGGTTTGAAAAAGTCCCGATGAAGGATATGAATGAAGGGCTAGACTAGGTTGTGGATGAATTGTGCGGCAGAGATATATTAAAGGGGCCCTAACCATTTAAAAATTGAAGATTTGAGTTAAAATCCCTGGGATAAAACAGATCATTCCGAGGGGTGCAAGATCAACTTCTAGGGGACCCATTCAAAATTGCTTCCAGGGCAAACTTTAATAGGGTGGTTGTTGTGGCCACAACAGACTTATGTGGAATCTGGTAGTTATGTTCTGTACTTCCGTTGGACCTGATATAATATATATATATATATATAATATATATATATATATATAATAGTAAATTTCTAATTTAAATCAAATAGTATGTATTTGGTAATGTACCTAGATGGTTTGGCTTTGTCGTATTTGATCCTTTCAGTCTCGTTGCACAGTTTGAATGTTAATCACACAATTTTTTGTTTAATTGCTATGCATAGTGATTTGTACTTGTTGCTTTTAAAATAGTGAATACCTGTAAACTTTCTTTAAATTCATAAAAAAAAAAAAATTGTTCAGAGTTATGCTTTCTTTCCTTTTTTTTCATCTAGATAGTAGCCACCCCAATTTTGATTTTGGGCTGCGTATTTATTGAAGAACCACTATCAGTTACATTATAGTTATTTTCCAATTTCATCCAGTTTCATTTCTAACTTATTTTAAACAAATCCTATTCTAACTACTGTTCAGTTTATAAATAAAAACAAAACATTCACTGTAACAACCTTCATTTAAAAATAAAAATAAAACTAACTAAAAATCAACTTAATCAAAACAATGTGTCCCGCTGTCACTCCCTTAGTCGGATGCTCCTGCGTCATTGTGATTAGTCGATAGAAAACCTTTTGACTTTCTAGGAAAAGGGAGTAGGGA
The DNA here is from genome assembly GCA_000404065.3 of Pinus taeda. Lineage (NCBI taxonomy): Eukaryota > Viridiplantae > Streptophyta > Pinopsida > Pinales > Pinaceae > Pinus > Pinus taeda. The sequence goes on along the minus strand of APFE031048022.1, from coordinate 8,295 downwards.
ACCCGAAATTATAAATATGTGGAAATAAACAAATAGAGGAAATGAGCGAGGAAATGAGCCAAGAAAAGAAAGGATACGAGGCGAGGGATTAAAAATGTGAAATGTATAAAGTTGAGCGAGGAAATGAGCCAAGAAAAGAAAGGATATGAGGTGAGGGATTAAAAATGTGAAATGTATAAAGTTGTCGTATAAAGATAGGAGTTGCCGAAATTATAGGTATGTGGAAATACAAAAACATGTACCAAGTGGTGACCGAAAAATCCGGGTATCATTGAAATTGTGATCAGAAAACCTTTTGACTTGACGTGGAAAAAGGAGTAGGGAACAAAAATGTGGAATGGAGCCGGTAAAAGAAAAGATAGTGGATGCAATAGCAGTTGTATAAAGGACATCCGGGAATTTTTCCCAAATGTTAATTAAATTCTGTGCCAGTCATGTATTAAAAAAATAAGAATATAAAGAAAATTGTAACAAAAAGGAAAATTTTAGGAAAAGTGAGAATGACTGTGTATTGACTACGGTCAGTGGGACAACCACGTAAAGAAAGTGGCAGAAAATCTGATAAAAAGAAGAGAAAAACATAACCCCAGACTTGACCCGAGAAAAGAGGCACATAGAACTGGGAAATCTTTCGAAACCTCACCAAAATTTTGTTAGAAAATCTAGATATTAGTTAAATTTTGTTAAGTAATCTCATCAGTTTTCAGTTGATAGAAATTCAATTTTTAAAGTCTTTTTGTTCGAGTTGTTTTTAGTGAAGTTTTTCTGATGGATTTTTTTGGTCTAATTTCTCCAAAATTTGGCCAGAATTCATTGAAATCTCAAAATTGATGGGTAAACCCTACACAATAGAAGGGCTCTAGGGGTTTTTCATGGTGGTGAATCCATATATACAGTTATAAAACTGGTTTAAATAACACAGGTCAAGATTTTACCTCAAATTGTTCCACAGGATTTCCAAAAAGTCGTAGTATAGACAACTCCATTTTTGTTTAATACTCTCACAAGTGTTGAGTAGATAGAAATTCAATCCCTAATTATGTGGAAAAAAAATTAGGGAAGATCGTAAATGTGGAGATATTTTTAAATTGAAAAGAGGCCAAGTAATCTTACTGGAAAATTCGCAGTGATTGGATCCCCTCTTAGCCCCCTCTTTTTTGCCCTTCTTCATTCCTTTCTTTTTACTGTTTTCTCTTTTGGTTTTAATTTTATTCCCTGGACTCATGAATTGTTTGAATTTCTTGGAATATGGATCCTCTTTGTTCCCTTTTCTATTTATTTGTTGTTTTTTTTCTTTTTTTTTGTTATTTAATTGATATTTATCGCCTTTATTTATTTATTATTATTTTCTTGTTAATCCTAATTTTTCTCACCATAATTGCAATAAGTTTATATATATATATATATATATATATATATATATTTTATATAGAAAAGAAGATAAAGATTTTTCTTATAATTATTTATGGGATTTAATTCTTTGGTTTATAAGTATATATTTTATTAATATATATTTTAGTTTTATTTAATTAAACATTATTATATATATATATATATATATATTATATATAAGTTATATTATAAATGTTTATTATAAATATAGATAAATAATTTTTAGTTAATTTTTAAATAAATAAATTAATAAACAAATTATTTATTTAATTAATTATTTTTCCTTAACTATTCGGTCCCGTCAAAGTATTGTTTCTTTTTCTTTTTAGCTGTTGGAATGATCTTGTCCTGACTATGAACCACACTTGCTGTTGGTGTTGACAAATGAATTTAATTTTGATGTAATTATTCTGGAAACCATCTCAAACACTAGATATTTTTAAGTTAACAAATTTGCCATTGTATTATTATTATTATTATTATTATTAAGTTATGGTAAATTATTAATTTCTTGGATTAATTTGGTTAATTTTGCGGTTGTCAATATAGCACCAAGACTATATCTAACAACTCACAAGCTATATATACAAGAAACTTATGATTTAGCCAGAGCCCAGACTAACTAGATATAACTAGATAAAATGTTCTCAAATTTTAGGGTTTATCATTTTCAAAGTTTTACTATTTAATTTTAAAAAATAAAATATCTATATTGTATATGGTTTGCAACAAATACATCAAGCATTAGAAAATTCATTCATCAAAATTTTCCAATTGTTTTTCTTTTCCAATAAAAATACATGATTTGCTTGAGGAGAGCAACCAATAAAAGGGTTTTGTAGGTGACTACCTTATATAACTACTCCAACAAAACACAAATCTTACAACACTTTACCCTACTAATTCATTATAAAATCTTTCATGATGTCTTGTTTTCATCATTGTGTTTCTTGGGGGTTGCCAAGAAGTCTCTTGGACCCCAAATTTTCCATTTTTATATTTTCTTGTATCTACCAATTTAACTATTTTTTTTAATAAACTTCATCCACCATTAAGAAATTATAGCATGTTTGATTTAGCCATTAGCATTTAATTCACTTATCTTCAATTTACACCCCTCGTTAACATACTTGCTTGCTTCATTTTTGAAGTCTCTTAGGACGGGGAACTGCTTCTTTGTTCAAGTCTCTTAGGACATGGAAACATGCGTTCGATGGGATGTTTTTGCAATTTTACATTCTTTTCATGATGTTTTCCATATATTTCTCCTTTAGGAGCAAGCCTTTTGACAAAATGATGCAAGATTAGGAGAGAATCTCCCATAACCATAAGTGTGTTCACCTATTTCTCTTTGGCTAACAAAAGTCCTTGGTAAAGACCATATATCTCTTATTGATTATTTTTTTATGACCAAGAACCCATGAGTACCTGAACACCTTTTCCTCCTCAGGGTCATAGAGTACTTGTCCCCAACCAGCAAGCCCTTGGTTCCGTTTGGATGCCCCATAAAAATAGAGAATTCGTCCTTGTTGCAAGCTCTTCCATGCTCTTAATTCTACCTTTATCAGTCTTAACTTCCATATTTTATTTATTTCAAGCTAGCAACATCCTATGTTTTGGGAAAAGTTGTCCAAAACTATAAACTTTTAAGCCAATAACATTCCATTTGGTTTAAGGTTTGTTGAGAAGAGTTCTAACTTATCTTTTGAGCTCCAAACTCAACACACAATGATATTTATTTCATCAATGTGTTATGGGGAGTTGTATTCATGTTATTAAAGATAGTATTATTCCTTGTTACCATACTTTCCAACATACAAATTTTGAGAGAGCTTTCCAATCATTTTTGAAGAGATGTTTATAATTTTTGGTCTAGGAAGAGAAGAATACTTGAAAATTAGAGTGTCATTCCTTTCTACTGGAGAGTGGGGAAATTGCCTCCATCCAAACTACTCTAGTATAATCACAATCTAGAAAGGTACAAGAGGTGTTTTCTGCTTGATGCAAGCAAAGAGGACACCCAGGGGGCCATGAATGCCTCTCTTTCTTGAGTTCTCATCTATCGAATTTTTTCTATAAGAAAGAAGCTAGAAAAAAGAGTTTACCTTTGGATTGACATTAGCTTTCCATATTTTTTCTCCAAGTGTTAAACTTTCAGGGAACTCGAGACTGGAAGAGAAGAGTCATGTATCCCTCCTTCACCAAACTAATTGCAGCATGTTGGAAAATATAACTAGTTTTGGTCTTCATAATTGTCAATGTATTCAAATCATTATGTATATCTTATGTTACATGAAAAAAATGAAAGAAAATTATTATTTTAAGCATGGGTTTCATGCTCCATTTTGATGGCCATCTAGATCAGGCATGTTCTTCATGATTCTAGGGTTTGTCATGTCATAATAATATTTTTCTTGAGTCAAGAGAGGCCTTGTCAATTTTATAAGACCCTATCAAGCAAGTTGTAACATGTAAAAGATGTTGATTTTGAGTCTAAAATTTTCTATGACCCCAGAGGCATAAGTTGGTCCTAGTATTGATACGTTAGCCTAAAAGAGGGTATTCAAATCCCACAGATGTGTAGAAATAGAAGAAACATCGACATCATTTATCATCAATTCAATCTCTCTAAAGAAGAAGTTCGATTTGAAGCTGGGAAAAATGAGAAATCAAGAGAAAAGGTGTAAGAAGCAAGGAGAAACCAAGAAGAAGAAAGAAAGTTTGCTTTTCGGCTCTATTCTCTCACACGTGCGAAGGTTAGGTTTGATGCAACTTCTGGAAGGCCGAAAATTGCAGGTCGAAGCTGGGGATCAAAGTTTGTAGTTGTAAGCTCCTTGAAGCAAAATTAATCCTTGTTGATTTAGTTGATCTCTGACCTAATTGGAAGGGATTCCTCGAGGGATGAATTGGTGCTTGGAGAATAACTTGGTCTAGGGTTTAGGTCTTAGTTTTCTCATTTGAAATAGATTCTATAAGAAGAGAATAGATTATTTCCAAATTTCCCCTTGGAGTGGTTTTACCCTCACTTGGAGCCTAATTTTTGTGTCCATTTTAGTTATTGTTTTTGCTCTTAATAATTCTTTGATGAAAATATTTAATAAAGGAACATAAGAATATAACTAAAAACTCATAAATCATGATTAAGGTTAAGGGGAATTTGAACTAACAACTTCCCTACTGTTTATTTTTGGGTAGCATCGGATGTGCTCTAACTCCAACATTTTGTGGAGGGGTTAGATCACATGAGATATCCAAGACCCATAAATCGTTTGGAGAAATTCCACTTGGATTGTATTTTATTAAAATAATTAATATTTTTAATGGGGTTCCTAAGTCTAAACTTAGGAAAATTAAAATATTAATGGGTATTAATGAAAATATGGTGAGAAGCTTATAAGAGACGAGGATCAGGTCTAATTTAATGGTATTGATTGATTAGAGATTAGATCATGACCATTGATATCTCAACAGGAAAAGTATAAATGAAGACTTGAGAGTCATTTTGAGACACACTGAGAAAATACTCATTATCCCGAGGGAAATCGATTCTTAAGGAGTGAGAGTTTGATTTCAGAGGGAGAGTTGAAGGGTGAAGAAGATGAAGGTATCAGCATCATTTGGACACTGAGGAGGAGGGGGCGCAGTGCATCAGAAGGACAATGCAGAGGGACAACTTAGAGAGGTAGCGCAGCAAGGGATGCAGTCCTCACGTAGAGATGACACAGTGGAGGCTGGAGGCTTTCTTATGTGTCAAAATTTCTCCAAAGGGCAGAGGAAGATTATCTCAGGTGTTTTCTCAGAGGTTTCTCTATGTTCTGTAAATAATTCATTGTAAAGAGATAGTTGCTGAAGAATAATAAATAAACCCTCATCTGCTGCACTAGTTTTCCCGCATTGGGTTTTTCCAAGGACCATTGTCCAAAAATAATTGTGTTGATTTGATTGATTCTCGTGCTTGAATTTCGCTATTCTTTTATCTATGTTATTATGTGACAACTGCAGTAGAATTTACTTTGATGTTTATTGAAGGGTTTTGTAAATAACTTATTGTGGAAAATAAGTAGGAGAAATAAATTAGTTACTCCAGTAGAATTTCATGTTAGAAATTTTCACATCTACTGCATTCTCCAACATGGTATTAGAGCTGAGATGAACAAGAAAAATTCAACTAAAGAATCATCTTGAATGGTTTGTTAAGAGGAATCATTTGAAAGGGGACAAAAGGAAAGAAAAAGAAGATCTATTGACCTAGAAGGAGGATTACTACATCAAGAATTCATTAAAGAAGACCTCATAATCAAAGGAAGGAAGGAAAAGCCCTTGTTATAGATTCTCTAGTGCATCATATTGAAGAATAGGAAGCATAAAGAAATGTTGGTATCATCTTGCACTCTTTGAAGTTGTTTGAAGACACCATTGTTGAAGAAATACTAGAAATCATCATTCTAGGGCATTTTTGAAGTCTCCTTGAAGGTCTTCAAAGCATCAATATAGTTGGAGACATTATCAAGGAAGACTCTTGGTAAGATTGTATTGTCTTCAATGCCTCAATCTACTAATAACATGGCTACATTTTTCAAGGAAAGAACAAGTTGGTTAGGTCAACAAATTACCTAGCATGGAAGAAAAGGATTGATTTGGCACTCACAAAGAATGAAGTCATGGAGTATGTCTTTGGAGAAGTAGTTGAACCTAGCAAAGAGAAGACTCAAGAGTTGGAAAAATACAAGAAGGGGAAATAATCGCACAAATAATTATTGTGGAACCAATAAAATATCAGTTTGTTCCCTTTGTTGAGGAATGAAGACGTCAAAGGCTATGTATGATAAGTGGGTAAAGTTGTGCTCTATAAGTACAGACAGTCAAAATATTTCCTTGAGGAATAAACTATATAGAATAAGGAAAGCAAAGGATGAAGACATGGCCACCTATGTGATGAAGATCTCACAAATAAGAGACTAGTTGCAAGGGCTTGGAGAGACTGCTATAGATTCTGAGATGACTATATTTGTACTAAATGCTTTTCGACCTGATTGGAGTAGTTCTGCAAGTAGCATCCACTCAAAGAAAGATGTTGCACCTTTTGATGAACAATGGGCTCAATGTATCTAGGAATAATATAGGATCAAGGCAAAGGATGATATTAAATCAAAAGAAAGATCTCAAGCCTTCATTGCAAGAGCCCTCCAAGATTCAATGCTTTGGATGCAATGAGTATGGACACATTAAATGGGATTATCCAAAGATTAAAGTGAACAACAAAAGGAAAGAAGTGAAGCTCACATAGCTGAAGAGAGGGGAGAACCTGAGAAGAAGCCAAAAGGAGAAGACCCCAAGGATCTTTATTATTGAAGGAAGTCTCATCTCTGTCAGGTTCTTTATGAAATTTTGTCTTTCTTATATTAAGTAGAAGGTAGATTAGTATGCATTATTACTCTAGAAGAGTATTTATTTTTAAAAATCATGGCATCATAGATAGAAGCACATGATAAAAGAAAGATTAGGATCTACTTACTTAATTTCTTTGGGAAAGATCATATAGTTTAAAAGGAATGAGAAAAGTGAGACCATATTGCATAATTTTGTTCATCCGATTATTTTCTAACATCATGTTAGAGGTAGTCATATTGCAAAGAAGGGTCATCAAAATCCTATAGGAATTGTCATTATGGAAGATTCTTGGAAGCAACATTATGACTAGTATATATTCCATCTAGTTTGGAAACAATATGTCTAAGGATGAAGGAATTTTAATGGTCAAGTTACAGTATGAAAGGCATAATGAAAGTCTTTCTCTTCTTGGAAAATAAAATTTATCTTTGACATGCATAAGAAGAAAGCTTGTTCAAAGGACAACTAGATGATTATATGAAAGAATATGTATACATTTTTGAAGTTGTTCTTCCCTAGAGTATGATTCATATCTACAAGAGTCATTAAGGAAGATTTAGTTATGAATGTGTTTGGAAAATCTTCCATATTGCTACATGATGCTCGAAAGAGGAAATTTGACATACACTCAAATGAATGGAGATTAAGACTCTCTCACAAAATTGCATGGCATATGACAATGTTGATCAACATCAAGCATAGTCTACGGAAGAAAGAAAGGGAGTTAACAATGACAACTCCAAGGAATATCGATCCGTGGGCACTTTGATTAAAATGAATACATGGAGAAATATATTTATGGAGATGGAACATGCAGAAGGATATTGATATCAAAGGACTTGAGTAATAAAATACTTTGATGAAAGGATCATCATGATAAGGTAAATATGATATTTAATATTTTGTATTAGTTATCTGGTTAACATATTGTCTTGTTACCTAAAAAGATACTGCGGGAATACATGATGACAATTGAGGCAAGTTCAATTGTTGGTATTGCACTTGATTCAAGCATAGTTATCTATCAAACGAGAAAATTACCCAGCAACCGTTTTTTTAAGGTAGCAAAAAAAGTACCCGATTTTAAAAATTGGTTATTCAGAATACACCTTCTCTTTGTTGGAGTATATTTTTGACACTTTAAATTTTCTATGTAACAATTTTTTTAAATGTTAACGTTTTTCTTGCTGATTTTGAAAAGTGTTGATGCAACATCAACACAGTTTTTTTAGAGCGCTTACTTTTGACACTTAATTTTTTTATGTATCAAGTACGAATATTTTTTTAAGAATGTTAATGATTTTCATTTTGATTTTGAAAAGCGTTCATGCAACGTCAATCCTTTTTGTTTATAGGGCTTATTTTTTACACTTTTTTTTTAATGTATTAAGTATGGATATTAAATGTTATTGATTTTGATGTCGGTAATAAACCATAAAAATAAAATAAAAACATGATAAAAAGTCAAATATAAAAAATTATATAAAATAAATAAATAAATAAAACCATAAA
>APFE031048019.1:64975-75977 GCA_000404065.3 Pinus taeda | reverse complement strand
AGGTCTATCTAGCATAGTAATGTTGAATTATTGCAAAAGTAAAAGCCATCTTGTAACTATGACATTAGTAATAGGTTTATTCATTAAATATCTAATTGCAGAGTCATTTGTATAAACAAAGGTTTCATAGCCTGTTATATAGTGTCTGAACTTGTTAATTGCATGAACAACAGCTAAAAATTCCTTTTAAATCACAGTATAATTTAACTCAATGGGAGTCAAATTCTTACTTGTATAGTAAATGGCATAACGAATCAAATCTTTTTGTCCCAATACAGCTCACAGAGCTGTATCTGAAGCATCTGTTGAAATATGGAAAGGGAGTTTCCAATTTGGACCTCTTAAAATGGGTGCTTCAGAAATTTTTGCTTTTAAGGTTTCAAATGCCAACTAACAATCAGAATTCCAATTGAATTCACAATCTTTGGTAAGAAATTTGAAGAGTGGGGATGCTATTTTAGTGAAATTTTCTATAAACCCTCTATAATATCCTGTAAATCCTAGAAAACTTCTAATATTCTTTTGGCAATTTGGAATCGATAATTTAGAGATGACTTCGACTTTAGATTTATAAACTTTAATCCCATTTCTGAAATGTGATGTCCTAAAGCAATACCTTCTATAAACATCATAAAAAAAAATTCATGGCTTAGTGAAAGGTTTGTTTCTTTATGTATTTTAAGAACGTTTTCCAAATTTTCCAAAGCTTCTTCAAATGTATTCCCATAGACTATAAAATCATCCATATATACCTCTACACAATCATGTATTAGACCAGAAAAATTTCCTAGTACTGCTCTTTGGAATGTCGCAGGTGGATTACATAATCTAAAAGGAAGTACTCGGTTGGCATAGGTTCCCCATGGACAAGTAAATGTGGTTTTATCTTGATCTTCAGGTGCCACCTAAATTTTATTATAACCACTAAAACCATCCAAGAATGAGAAATACTTCTTACCTGCTAATGTATCTAACACTTCATCTATAAAGGGTAAAGGAAAATTATCTTTAAGGGTAGCTTTATTCAATTCTTGATAATCAATGCACACCCTCCATTTACCATTCTTTTTAGGCACAATCACTAAAGGGGAAACCAATTGGCTATCTAAAATTGGGTAAATGAAGTTTACATTCAACAGTTTTTGCAACTCTTCTTTCACAATTTCCCTAAGATTTGGATTCATCCTTCTTTGAAGTTGTCTGATGCGTTTACAATTTTCCTCAATTTATATGTGATGTATACAAGTCTTAGGACTAATTCCTTTCATGTCAGTATATTCCCATGCATATGTAGTAGAATGTTGTTGTAATGTTTTGATTAGCTTTTCTTGTTGTAATTTCTCCAAGTTATTGTTTATGTTCAATGTTCTCCCTGGAAAGATTTCAATTGTAGAGATACAAAAAATTTTCCATATAATAAAGAGACATCTGCCTAGATGACAAATATTCAATATTGGATTTTTCTTGGAATTGATCATGTTCATATTCTGGAGATGATTCAAAATTTTCCATTGTATTCAATATTTGACTATCTTCACTAATGTCTAAAATGGTAAAGAGAGGTTGAATGTCATTTTCATCATCAATCCATTCTTTGTCATCTATTTATGTGATTGTTCTTGCTAAAAGATATAGAGTGCATTTATTTGTTGAATTCCCATGAGAAATATACATGTCACTAGATCTATAGCCAATGAAAGCATCAGCTGTGGTCAGCCAAGGTCTTCCTAATATAAATGGATGTCCTCCTAGATTGTTCTTGGGGGTTAAACTCATAAAATCAACAGGGTATTCCCAAGAATCTAAGGATACTGAAATATCTTCTAACACACCATCTGATTACAGATCTGTCTACTAATTGCAGTAATGTAGGTGTGTAAAGAAGATTAGGAACCTTGAGTTGTTCCATGGTTTGTTTGCTCATGATGTTTATAGTTGCTCCTAAATCAATCAATGTATTTGGATTTTCAACTCCATTGATATGTGTTTTCACAATTGGACTTCCTGGATCTACATATTTTTGTATGGTAATTTTTCCCATCATTATCTCTGTTATTTTTCCTACCAAGTGAATTCTTTTTGTTTCCTTTGCTTTTCTTCCTAATTTCTTTATGCTTAACTCCATTATTGTTTTAGTTAGGAATGGAATCTCCTTAATGGCTTGTAACAAAGGGATTTTGATATAGACATTTTTCAATTCATCTAGAAAATCATAATTAGGCAACATAATCTGCTTTTCTACTCCTCTATAAACTTGTAACCTTTCAGGAAAAGGAGGTGCAGAAGTAGATACTGGTTGCTCAATGGCAAGAGTTGAGTTCACTGGTTCTTTCTGTTTTTATTTTTCAGTATTTTGGTTTTGGAGAGATGTTCCTTCAAAACGTTTATTGGATTGTAGAGAATCTTCCTCAGAATTGTCTTGTTCCTGAATAGCTACAGAAGGCCTTCCCTTTTCTAATATCCTATCAGATCTTAGTTGAACATCATTGAGATCTAAAGGAATGATCATATAAGTTGGAAATTGTTGTCATTCCACCATGTAAGTATTCAGAGGATTTTATTGTTGGGATTTGGTAATGATTGGGTTGGTAGATGATTTGGTCTCTGCTGAAATGGTAGTAAGAGTTGAGGATTTTGGTTTTGGTGTGGATTTTGTTGTGGAAATGGTAGTGACAGTTGAGGGTTCTGATTTTGAAGTTGTGGTTGCTGATTTTGTTGTGGAATTTGTGGGGGATGATAATTCTGATATGATGGAGCATATTGATAATATTGAGAAAACCTTCCATAAGGATTTTGTATTCCTTGACCCCAAGGTTGAGATTGAGATTCAGTTTGAGGTTGAGGTTGAGGCCAAGGTTGCTGGCAAGAATTCCAATTTGGTGGGGGCTAAAGATACATTTGATTGTTAAATCCGTGATTTTGTGGCCCCTACCAAGGTCTTCTAGACTCAAAGCAAAGAGATTATGCTGAATTTGGGATTGTTTCTTCTTGAAAAATGGCCTTAAGACCTGGAATTGAAGGAAAACCCTTGGTCTCATGGTTTTTTGAACAAATCACATAAGTCTCTATGATTTTTTCATCCAAAGGACATTCTCTTAAAGCGTGTTTTTTCCGCATTTGGGACAGAAAATAGCTAAAGCATCAGCCTCCGGTTTTTGCTTGTTTTGCAACTTAGGGGTGTCTATTTGCTCACTAAGGCTCCCTAGAATATATGTTTTAAATTCACCAAGCATATTCCCAATTTCTACCCAACTCATTGATCCAATTGCAGATTTATTTACTCTAACAAGAGAAGGATCTCTTGGACCTTTCCTAGTTTTGGATTTCCCTCTTGAGAGATGAACACATAATTCTCCTATGTCACTTAATGGGAGTTGAGAGATATCTCCCTTACCCACCATGTTAAAGATATCTATCCACTCATCTCTAATGGCTTTTAATAGAAGAGCTTTTAAGGTATCTTCATCTAAATTATCCATCTTTTCTCTTTTCAAGTTATAGTTGAATCTCTCAATTAAATCTTCTAAATTTTTATCCTCTCTTTGCATCATTTTGAACACTTCATCCTTGTGATTTGTAGGCATGCAATAATCCAAATACCTATCCAAAAACACTTTCTTCATGTCATTCCATGTTCTAATGAACTGAGTGACAAACCCCATGAACCACTTCAAAGCAGCTTCTTTCAATGTTGAAGGAAACAACTTATGTTTTTCAGAGTCTTCTAAGTAATAGTAGATTCTGCACTGTACTTCAAACTCAAATAAAAATGTTTTAGAATCCTCACTTTTAACCCATGGAAATTTGGGAGGACATAAGGAGAGATATTTTTCATTGTGGCATTTGTTTCTTCATCCACTATCGGGAATCCAAAAGAATTATCTATTTCCCTATTTCCTATGCCTCCTCTATTATTTCCTCTACCTCCTCCATTATTTCCTCTACCACCTCCTCCAAACAATGTGAATTCTCCATCCTCTCCTTCTTCTGTCATTATATTTTCTTCAGAGTCAGTATAAGGTTCAACCTGCAAGGTTACTTTCTCTTCCTATGGTTCCTCTATTAATGGTATGTGGGAGGGAGGATCTACTTCTTCTTCCTCACTAGGTATTCCTAATTCTTCAACCAAAATGTGCTCCCCTGTGGACGTGAAAAAATCTACTCCTTCTATTGGAGATCTAAGATTTTTCTCCTCTAGGATTGTCTTAGTAGATGAAATAGGAGATCCTTTTGATTGGATTTTTGACCTTAACTTCAAGAGTTCTATGGCTAGGAGTATGATCTTGAGATGGAGGTGTATCTATTCTTGTTCTTAGTGGAGTAGGTGATGTTGTAGGAATTGAACTCCTCCTTCTAGCTATAAATCTACCCCTAGAGTCTCTTTCTCTATGTGTATCATTTTTTTTTTAATGTAAGAGATAAGGTTACCTAATTACACTTCCCCGAAAATGGCGCCCAAATGTTTAGTCAATTTAGTGTCCTAAGTTGCTTGCATGAATTTTCAACCGAGGTTTGTAAGCTGATAAAGTGTAGTGCACTATATGTGCTTAGTTAACCCTTCCTACTTCATTGTTTTGTATTTTTATATTGTTTTAGGGGTTTTTGTTCTTTGATTCCTAATGATGTGCAAACTAAACTATGAGAGACTAAATTTAAACTTCCTAAAGGTGAACCAAGAGCTTAAGACAAGTCAAAATCTAAGTTAAAAGAAGGTAAATTAGAGCATCTATCCTATCTTGTCATTAATTCTAAGTCATGAATCTAATTCTTAAGATTAAAAGGTGAAGTTGTAAGTCATGTTGAAATAAATACATAGAATGAAATTAACTGAAGTACTTCTAGTTACTCTAACCTTCAATTTTGAAATATAACGTTCTTGAGATGGAATACAAGTGACTTTCTGTACTTTATGATCTAGAGAACAAAATAAAACATCATGCAGAAAGTAATTGATTGGTTTCAACCATTGTGTAAAGTGAATGTTTAACCATTTAGTTTAGGATGGGCATTAGCTTGAAATGCTGATCAAAAACATTAGTTAACACAGTGCATTGACAATTTGAACTAGAAGATAAATAACAAAAACAATGAGTAAACTAGTCAACAATGCATTCTCATTAATTTCAACCTTACTCTATTTAGAAACAAGTTCGTTTCCTTTATGAAATGGATTGGAGAAACAAGACTACACAATTGAATTCTAACATTATGCTACTAATCAAAACTAAAAGAAATCAAGCTACAGGAAATCAACCTGAGTTAGAAACACTACTAAAAGAAAATGGTGAAATTAAAACTAAACAAAAAACAAATGAAAAGAAAGCCTCCTTCAGTGTAGAGGCCATCTACAACTCACTAGGTTGAGCTGCTACTAATTGAAAATGCTCTTTTAAATGATCATTGGTCAAAACATGGCTTCATATTATAAACAGGAACAAAAGTCCAAAAGTACATAGCTGAAAGTATGAACTTAATACATCAAAAGCTTCCAACCCCTCTCTGTTCTGTACAACCAGTATTTAAATGAAAATATTCATAACTATCTTTGAGGAAAATTAGCTATAGGTGGTCTACACGTATCACAATAGGTCTGCGTAAATGTTTGATCAACTACAGGTGACTTGAATTCGAGCAAGATGGTTGCAGAGAACTATTAACATAGGTGGCTGATACAAGTTAATGCTGCAACAAAACTATTGGATTTATTAATTAACCATGAAAGGGTAGACAAAGAGTCTATTGCTTCCGATTTTCATATGTTTGACTCCACCTTCGACTATGGTCTTGAGTTGGCTTTCTGATCGATCTGGGTTGAGTGACTAGGATAGAATTCATGTGAAGCCGATTCCAGAGATACCCATGTGGCTGGTTTCTTCATTTGACACCTGGAACCTGTCAGACCATGGAAGTAGCTACGGAATACACAATTAGTGGTAGAATAGGTTGTGCTTTGTAGCTAATTTGCAAAAACTTACTCATATAGCAAAAACATAAAAATATAACATGTCAAGCATTTAATGCCCTCCTTAAGACAAGATATATCATTTATCATTGATGGGGATCTATATTCTTCTGGAAAAACAAGGGAAAGAAGTGAGAAAAGTTGTCAAAGAGAGGGTAATTCTGAGGTTCAACAGTGGTACAATACTAATTATCATGAAGCAACAAAGATGACATTGTATGAGATGGTGTATGGCCAACTCCCACCTTCGCCAACTTCGTATCTCCTTGGCTTGTCGAAAGTGCGGGTAGTTGATACGCTGCTTCAGAATCAAGATGCAACTCTCACTCTTCTAAAGGATAACCTCCATCAAACACAAAACTGGATGAACCAACAAGCTGACCAACGTTTCTCAGAAAGGTCTTTTCAAGTGGGTGACTGGGTGTTTCTTCGACTCCATCCTTATAAGGAGACATCTCTCAAAGAAAAAGGCTTCCAAAAGTTAGATCCAAAGTTTTATGGGCCTTATTAGTTGGTTCAACGTACAAATTGGTTTTGTGGGCCTTTGTCAACTACAAATTGGCACTTCCAGCCACTTCCAAAATCCACCCCTCTTCTGTGTCTCTTATCTCAAAAATGTTGTGGGGTGCGACTATAACATTCTGACCATACTTCCTAAATTGAATGATGAAGGTTCTATTTAGCTCCAGCTGGAACAAGTCCTAGATTGAAGGGAATGGCATCTTCATAGTTGCAATATCAAGGAAATCCTCATCCAGTGGCAAGAAACCTTACTAGAAGATTCGAAATGAGAACCAACAATTAATCTCCATAATTTTTTGCAGCTCCAACCTTGAGGACAAGTCTGTTTTTGAAGGGGTGGGGGAGGGGGGTGTTAGGGTCTGACCCTAACCCATTTATTAATTTAATAAGCTCAAGGGGCCTTGTAAGATTCATGATTAGTTAGTTTAATAAATAAATCCCATAAGCATTGTGAGTGTTTCACCCGCATTATAAAAAAGGGACCACATTAGTTATAATGGGACATAGTTAATAAATAAAGTGGTTAACCCACCTCATGCAAGGGACTATGAGTAGTTAGGTTTTGGGTGTCTCATGAAAATATATAATATATAAGATAGTACGGAACGTTTTTTCTTGTGTTGTGTAATTGAGCTATGATTTAGTGGAGGTTGTCCCCTCGAAGAGGCAAGTGAACAATATTTTTGCAGATCTTAATAAAATATTTCCATTTTTGGAATCTCATTCTATTCTTTTCTCTGTTATATCTAGCATATTTCGCACATATGATATTTTTTACAGGTAAATCATATTATAATCAAAGTCCATTTTCTAGGACGTACACTATCCCTATCACAATTGCCTCACAATAATTACAACACATCTCTATGCTAAGATCTTCATTCATCAATGTTATGGGTCAACCACACAAAACCCTTCTCTTCACTAGCTCCTAGTCAACAAGAGCTTCTTAGGAGGGAACTTCGCACAATGAGAACCATTGCCTCCTAAGGGGAGGATTGATCTAAATGGAATGTGGCATCCACCCATGATATTTACCTATGGTATTGTAACTCAAGAAGGCTATAAATTATAGGCCTCACTTTGTAAAAGGACATATTCATCCACCAAATGTAGTGGTTAAAAGTTTCTCTCATTTAATAAATGGTTTTCTTAATGTTTATATTCTATATGTATTGAGTGTGTATTTTGAATAAAGTGTGGCTTCTTTCCTCTCCTAGTGTTCTCGTCTCCTAGATCTCCCCCGCCCCTCTCCCAAAGCTAGATCAACTAATTTCTAGATTCTCTTAAGATCCTCATTAAAGTAATTGGAATGAAGCAAAGCATATTCTAAGATATATGTAGGGAACTTCCAATTTTTAAATTCAATAGTTCACCTAAGTTTGTGGGTTTCACATATTTTAATTGGGCTATATCAGTGGATGATCAAAATTCCACCTCTATATTTTTTTTGTCGTGGTTCTACTTATATTGCATGGTCTTACCAGAAACAGTCAGCAATTGCACTAGCTATTGCAGGAGTTGAGTATCAAAGCTATATCACTAACAATTTAAGTTCTTTGGACGTTGCAACGATTGTTTGAGTTTGGAATTCAACAAGATCAACCTATTCTTCTTAGGTGTGATAGTCAAAGTCCAATACATATTGTTAGAGATTTCCGGAATAGCATTGTATAATATATGTGATTCGTCACATATTTCTAGAAATTATATGGAGCATCAAAGTACTAAATGTATTGATATGCATATACACTTCATTCGCCAAATTATTCAAGGCATCGTTCATATCCTAGAGTATGTAGCTGATGAAGAGAAACTAGTAAATATTTTCACAAAGTCCTTGGCATCATCAAGGTTTTTTCAGTTATGACTAATGCTTCGAGTGAAGGAAGTTGTCTTCGGAGGATCATCTTTAGTCCTCCTTCACCTCCCCATTTTTTCATTTCTATCTTTCCTTTTTTATGTACTCTCTTTCTGGGGGAGTTCTTTGCTATGGGTTTCTCTCCTTTTCTCTTCTTATGAGAGGTTGTACATGGGTACCTAACTAGGTCTCATTGCTAGGATGCATTCTTCATTTTTATTTTCTTTATTTCCTCTATACATTTCACTTATGGGGGGGAGCGGGGGATGGTTGTTAGCATCCTTATCTGCTACATTGTAAATATTATCTTCTGCCATCGTTAGAAGCTTCTATTGCTACTATAATTTAGTTTGATGTACATTGTTTTTCTCAAACAATGAAGCATTTTCTTCGTTCTTCAATTTTTTTGACCTCTTGTGTAGAAGGTTTTAGAACTTGCATTTTGATGTGTGGGTTTATTTGCACTATTACAAAATGCTGATATAAAAAAGACAACAAAGAATGAACATCTTTTGGACACTTTTCATTGACGGATTTTGTCAATGGTAATGAAGAGAGCACATGAATGTGATACTTCATATACACATAAATAGCATGTTCCTTCAGGGAATGATGCATTTTTGTAGCTAACATATAAATTGGATTTTTAGAGCCATCACTAAGAGGATGGATGGAGGTTTAGGAAAAAAGGGAAAGAAATGTAAGACTAAGATTTTTTTCAAATCTCAATCTTTTGGAAAGTGTTGTTATGGGGATCTAACATGAGCCTAGAGGGATCCAATTTCTTCACCTGCAATTTTTTTATAAGCCAGCATTATTTAAATATTTTGTATAATTATTTAATTATTATTTCTTTAAACGAACATGAGTAAAATTTCAAATTTGATGACAAATAAACAAATTACACATCATATTAAACTGCAAAATAAATCTTTCAACTAAATAAAAAAATAAATTAATACATGAATATTTCTTATCCACATTAATCTAATGAAATAATGAAATAAATTAATACATGAATTCTTCTTATCCACACTAATCTAATGAAATAAAACGCAACAATGGGTTTTACTGAATCCCAACCAAAATCAAAATTTGAAGCCCATTTGAATCGGCTTTATAATACACCCATCAAAAGCAACATCTGTGACTACTACAACGGCAGTTGTGCATACACTTTCATCACTGATTTCGCAGAGCAAAATAGTTCACCATTCATTGTGTCTGTTGCCTACATTTACAATTAGATTCATTGATCATTAATTTGCGCATTGAATTCTTTAATTTTTTAGCAAAGGAAAAATGTTCTCTTTTATATTATGATAAAACAGTAGGGACAAATAGTTTTCATAAGTTTTGGAATCTACAACATGACTACGTGGGATAGAAAATATTTTACATACATACAACTAAATTGTGAATTACAATTTGCAACAATTGTGGAGCTATGATTTTTCTGCCATAACTACAAATATATCACAGAATTATCAAAGAGACACTAGGCTTTAGCTATGTCACATGACATGTACATATTCTGTAATTCAGTGTACAATTGCCATTCCTCATGTGTTTTCTTTACAGTAGCTGAACCAAAATTTGTACAAAATTTGAAAAAAAACAAAAAGAAACGGTTTTTTTTTAACATATCTGTGTTTGAGTTCTGCCTTTTTTTTTAACATATCTGTGTTTGAGTTCTGCCTT
The DNA here is from genome assembly GCA_000404065.3 of Pinus taeda. Lineage (NCBI taxonomy): Eukaryota > Viridiplantae > Streptophyta > Pinopsida > Pinales > Pinaceae > Pinus > Pinus taeda. The sequence continues at coordinate 65,931 of APFE031048019.1, read as the reverse complement.
TTTTATATAGACCTGGGTGTCCTATCCTGGCAGCTTTAGACTTTCTACTTTCTACTTTACTTTAGCATAATACTTCCAAGTTTATAAGACTTCTGCATGTATATATACATATACATATACATATATATATAAAATAAGCAAAAAACAATTCTGTCGGTATATAATATATTGTAATATTGAATAATTATACTATTTTTTTAAAGATGTTTTAAGTTGTTTTTAGTGAGATTTTAAAGATTTTTAGGATTAAAAAATTTGAGATGAAATTGTATGAATTCAACATTCTTAAAATCACTAAAGTATTTAGATTGCCTATAAATTACTCATCAAATTTGTTATTTCAATAAATTCATGTCATATTTTAAAAAAATTAGACAAAAAACAAAAAACTCCTCAAAAAAATCACTGAAAACAACTCGGTAGTATGAAAGTGATTATATTGCTGACTAGATTCTGTATATGGACTCTTGTGTGATATTGACACTTATGTGTGCTCCACGACTCTCCATACACATTGTCCAGCGGTTTGTATTGCAAAGAGAGGAGTAGCAAGAGCTTGTTTAGTGCCCACCATGTGGATAAAACACGTAAGCAATCCATAAGAATGAAGAGGAAGAGGATAGAGTGTGCAAATGCCAAAGAGTCATTCTGTCTGTCTACCATCCGCATTGTACATTCAAATGGAATCTCCATCTCCCTGCCTTTGTTTTATCGTCCTACACCGCCCATGTGCCAGAGATGGCGCCCACGGATGCATCTTTATCAGATAATGGCAACGTGAGGATTTGACACTGAAGTGTTGGATAAATCAAATGATATGATTGGTAATGGTGACGCGAGGATTTGACACTAATTGATATCATTGGTAAGATTGGTAGATGTGGATAGATATTGAAGATTTAAAAAACTTTGATAGGTTTTATTTTATCAAAAGAGTTAAAAGTAAATAGTAAAAG
>APFE031048019.1:17939-55868 GCA_000404065.3 Pinus taeda | reverse complement strand
AAACCATGTTTTTTTTCTTTTTTAAAGACTTTAAATAGGGAGATCAATTCTCTTTTCTCTTTGAAGACTTTAAGTGTGAAATGGGAAGAGAGCTACCTTGTCTTAAAGAGTAATGTGTTCTCATTGTTTAGAAGGCACTTGCTTGGATGAGAGCTTCAACCTACACCTTATGTTGTGGAGATTTATGAGCGGGTTCAATCAAGTCATACCAAAAGAAAGCCATAAATTCTCTTTTCTCTTTGAAGACTTTAAGTGTGAAATGGGAAGAGAGCTACCTTGTCTTGAAGTTCTCATTGTTTAGAAGGCACTTGCTTGGATGAGAGCTTCAACCTACGCCTTATGTTGTGGAGATTTGTGAGCGGGTTCAATCAAGTCATACCAAAAGAAAGCCATAAAAAAGTATAGCCGGAGTATAAGATTTTAAAAGAAATCCATAAAAAACTATAGCCCAAGTATAATATTTTATTTTATCCGTTGTAACTTAATATGGTCGAGGGAAATTGCGGTCTGAGGGAAATTGCTCGGTTCCTTCGAGCCTTTATAAGGCAACCACCAAAACACAATGGCAGCAGGGCATCTATTCAAAAGCCTATATACCCTATGCCTCTTGATGGCAATGCCTCTTGATGGCAATGGGCATGTTATGCTCAAATGATAAATCCTCTCCTACACTGGCAAAAACATGTTATGCTCAAATTCAAAAAGATTTTGTTTTTTGCATATCAGTTTCGTGATCATGATCGTTGAACGCTCGGGTTAAATAATAACCATATACATATGTCCATTTAAGCATGTGCCTGCATTATGCTATCTACTACCATGCATCTACCACACATTTGAACTTTGTTAAACAAGATCGACTCCTTCTCGTCTGTATAAACTCATTCAATCTTTTAGTCTCTACCTCTTAGCAGGGGCATTTTGTCTTTGTTTGAAAACAGATGTTACCTACTACGGTTTATTCAGTCAAGAAATCTCTCCCTCATTCAATAAATGAAATATTTCATGGTATCATATTCTTTAAATTCAACAAAAAAATCGAAACCACAGCTAAAATAAGAACATTGTTTACAACCAAGCCCACAATAAGCATGTTAGTGTTCTACCCAACCATGCAAACTATATTCAATGTTAGCAACAAAAATCCATTATCAATGCAGGAAGAGAGCAATCGAAATGACAATTTGTTGCATCTTAAGGATCAATTGATAGCTTAGGTTCATTGAAATAATATGAAAAGATACCAGGGAATTGGGAATTCTCAAACAAATCCAGAATGCTATGAACTTTGTTCTATGCGCTCCTCTCTGCTTAAACTATTCTTGACCGGTGTCTCTTGAATGGCAAATCTAAGGTCCTCTCCATCTTAAATCGTGGTCAAACCTCGCTTTATGGGCAGGCACAGCCACTGGCTCACAAAATTCAACTTCGGGCAGGCACAGCCACTGGCTCACAAAATTCAACTTGGAAACTGCTATTTTTGAAATGGACCAACTTGAAAACTTTTGTTTTTTAAATGGGATTTAACACCAATTGAGGAAAAATGGAGACGGAACCAAAACGTTGCAGCGAAAACAGATAAACGTTTTTGCATAAAATGTTGTGGGAAATGATCAGCTTCACCAGAAACCAGTTTCCTGTCAATAAAAACGAGAACGCCCCTATAAAACGTGGTTTCTCGTCCCGTGTGGTTTCTGGAGCCATTTTTCGCAGGAACGTTGCCAATCATTACATTTCTGGTAACATAGACCTAAACTGATCAGTAGGATGGGCAAAGCCTGAGATAAAACAACTACTGAGAGCAGAACACTTTGACCCTTTGCTCAAAGGAAAAGGAGGATGACTCAAAATTCAAGTCAACTAGCAAGAAACCCCTTTAGAAATATTCAATGTTTCTTGCATGGGTTTTCGCTTAGGTTGCTGGACGACTCAGATATTAAAGGCAATTTCCAAACAGGGCAACTATTCAGAAATCGACTTCAATAACCCTTTAAAAATTCATTCAAGCTACCAGACATCCATCTCAAGGAAGATTTTTACTCAATTTAACAGATGTCCAAGAAAAATTATACAAGGACGAGAAAATAATATGGATTCAACAAAATTAATTTTAACTTGAGGAAATGAAGATGGCCTTAGAAGAAAAGAAACCCACACTTGCTTTGTTGAGAATCAATCATATAAACTAATAGCTAACAGCTGGCCACCACTCTAAAATCCACACTGTACCACTCAAAAAAAACCTCAACACAATTTTGGGTTTTCAAAGGTATTAATATACACATTGGTGGCCCTCATGTCTACACTGTAAATCACATCTCTTCAATATCACACATCACAATGTCCCTCCGCAAGTTGACAGTTTTTCCTATATGGAGAGATACTGTTCATGGTGAATTGTTACTCCAACGTGCCACCAATTTAGCTTTATAAAACTACTTTCTACCCAGCAAGGAACCCGTTACACATATTGGTTTAGTCCAAGACGAAACCCACAGTGATCAGGGTTGGCTTAGTCAATGTAGAGCTCTTATATACAAACAGGAAGCCAGAGAAGAAAGAAAAATGGAGGGTGTTCTTTCCCTACATGCATAAAGCCCTCACTCGTCGGTATGGGCGTGAGCTTAAACCTCCTTATCAGAATATTTGTATAGCAGAAAGCTTAGAAATTTTGAATATGGAAGGCCATTGCACTGAGTTAGAAGGCCGCAAAGATGTGGAATCAAACTGGGATTAGCTTAGCTCAGATTTGTCAGGCTTTACCATGGCCTACCAACAATTCCATCTCTCCATGAGCTGAGATTGTCACGTAAAACAGTTGAAGAATATAAGGATGTTATGAGCTTGAATGTTATGCTATCTCACAGGCGGGCGATCTCGTGTTCCTTTAGCCCTCTAGATGAGGGGGAAACCAAGAAAAAGGAGACAAATCATCAACGATAAAGGGCATTTAGGGTTTTTTTATTAGTAAGAGTCTTTCTACTAATGCATGTTTTCCTTTTTAATATGTTAGAAAAATCAGTGTTAAGAAAAAAAGGGAACTACTAGTCATATCAGGTTTGGACTGCAAATTAAACCATTGCCATGGATGAATTTTTTCTACCTGGTCTGTTATGCTTTCAACGTTACTAGCGACTACTGAAGGGCTTTCCAATAAAAATCGAAGATTTATAGATAAATTCAAATTTGATTCTTGGATTATACATCTTCATATTAAAGAAAGCAGTGGAACTGTAACCAAAATAATCATATAGAAAATAGTAAAATACACAGTTATAAGCCTTCATATATTTGCAGCTTATATATGCAGAGAAATCCTAAACAATGCTAAACCGCAAGATTGTCTAGGCCCAAGAAGTTCTTTGAGCCCAAAAAAAGTCACGACCATACCTGTCAAATAAAGATGGACCTCAAAGGATGTCAAATTAAACTAGACTTCAAAAATTGTAGTAGTTCACTGCTCTGAAACTATAATGTATAAAAGTAAAGACAAATTGTAATGTATCAAGCTAAAGACAGAGATTTTAAAAAGACACCTATAACACAGGAAAAAAAATGTATAATACAAAAATATATTTCAACATGTATAATCCCATGGGCCGACAATTTTACCACCTGCCTGCCTCTCACCTGTCTTGCATACCCAAAGTCTCTACCTCCGTCTCTTTTGCATGTCCAACGTGTCTACTTCCTAGATAACCAACTCATTAAGCAAAACCTCGGATGCAGCTAACTCCAGAGAAGTATCTTAGATTTGAAAGGCCCTTGATTTAGCAAGGAAAGACAAGAAAAAATCTGCCTGTTGTTGCACTCTTGACAATACGGATTAAACTCTCACAGAATGAGATAAAGAGGGCCTATCAGGCATGGAATGACAGAGTGAGATAAAGAGGGTCTGTTAGACATGGAATGAGATCAGGAGAGTCTGTCAGGCATCGCTTCATTGTGTTTGTTTACTTAGCCCACGCTTGGCTTCCTTTCAGCCCTAGAATTGCCTTCGCAGAGCTCAGGGTAATCTGCCTTTATAGAACCTGATTTTCTTGGAACATCAAGAACAAACAAGAGGAACTGGCTTTCAAGCCCAAGCTTGGATTCCTTTCAGGCCCAAAATCGCCTTCATAGAGTTCAAGGTTTTGCCTTAGGTAATACCTTGCCTTCCTTCTGAGTGTGGTTCTTAAGCAGGGCGCCGTCAGTAGGACTCTTGAAGGTTGCAACTAAAAATTTGGGTTCCCAGGCTACTTGGCTGGGTTGGAGACAATGGTCAGTGCCAGAAGGGCATCACTATAGGGTTATTGCAAATTTCCGGTTATCTTGCCGGATGAATCAAATTTACCTACAAAAGATGGAGGCGGGTCTTAGGCTAGATTGCTACAATCTCGGGAGTCAATACGACCCGGCCATTGCACTTACTATTAGGAGAATCTTCCTTTCGTAGGTTATTCCCTGAGTAGAGCTCAGTTAATACTTTTCAGGACCTTTTGATTGAGGTTATCCCAGCTAGGATTGCAAAGCGTTTAGACATGAAGGGAGAATTGGATTAGATTTTGGAAATAATCGACTCAAAGGCCCATTCTTCCTTAAGGCCAAACGAGGATGAACCGAAACTTCACCATGCTTATATAAGAAAGAGGGGGAAGGCCACGCGTTCCATCTAAGCCCGTAAATCGTTCCTCAAACCCAGTCAATCTAATCGACTGAATCAGAAAAGGAACTTCTTTTGTGAAGTCTTTTATGGATCCAAACCATGCTTCTAGGGCAGGTAAGCTAGATAGGCCAACCCCCGCGGCATGGAAAATATTGTATTAACGGGCAAGTTACGATTATGAAGTGAGGACATGAATTAAGGCCTAATAATAATGATTCAAGTCAATTGGAAATTGCGAAGGAGAAGATGGCCTATTTTGTGGAAAGTTTGAAAGAAATCCTAGGCCCAAATCCGATGCATGTTACTAAGAATGGAACCCAAAGTTGCCAGGATTCGAACCTGAAACCACCGAGAGAGGTAATGGCATCAAAACCCTTAATTTTCCTCTTTTGATTTCGGGAAAATGGGCTGGTCCGGCGTATACAAATTCTCCGCCTCTGATTTGCTTGCCTTTACCCATGTTTTCCACTAAGAAGTTCGGCAAAGATTTAGCTGATATCGATAGATTTGCAACTTACAGTTCCAGAAACGGTAAAGTTTTGCAGAAAACAAGAGGTAAGTGAGCAGAAATTACCAGAACGCCAGAGATAAAGAGAGCCAAATCAGGCCCAGAATCGAGCCCAAGGTTTTGCATCTGACTCTCTTCGTGCCTTGGCTGGGCTCCTGTAGCTTGGCCATCTAAACATCATAGGCTTGACCTATCTACACAAAGCCTTCAGGAGATAGTTGATTCAAGGCATTCCCAATGAGAAGAAGAATTTTCCAATGGAAAAGAGTGGACTAAATAACAGGCAAATACCATTGCTAACACTACCATGGGGAGGAGATAGCTTTGTACCTACGATTGATACGAAACCATCTAAATAGGGAAATAGAGGTTTGCCCACCTCTGTAAAACCATTGCAATATATCAACCTTTACGGTTCCAAAAATGGTAAAGTTGTGCAAAAAACAAGAGGTAAGTGACTAGAAATTACCAAAACAGAGATACCCTTCGCCTGAAATTCCTCCTCCTTCACACCTAAAACTGGAACTCTCCTTAAACTCTCTCCTTTGCAAGACACTAGTAACCAGTACATCTTACAGCACGTCTCTTAGTCTCAGTGATATAGGAAGAATGCCACCTAGATACATGTGGGCAAACGTGGAGGAAAGTGGACAAACATTGAACGTTTTACCTTTGGAAAATGGAACTTTACATCTTACAGCACGTCTCTTAGTCTCAGTGATATAGGAAGAATGCCACCTAGATACATGTGGGCAAACGTGGAGGAAAGTGGACAAACATTGAACGTTTTACCTTTGGAAAATGGAACTTTACATCTTACAGCACGTCTCTTAGTCTCAGTGATATAGGAAGAATGCCACCTAGATACATGTGGGCAAACGTGGAGGAAAGTGGACAAACATTGAACGTTTTACCTTTGGAAAATGGAACTTTACATCTTACAGCACGTCTCTTAGTCTCAGTGATATAGGAAGAATGCCACCTAGATACATGTGGGCAAACGTGGAGGAAAGTGGACAAACATTGAACGTTTTACCTTTGGAAAATGGAACTTTGGATATATTACTGAACCTTTGTACATTTTATTTGGAACTTTGGTTATTCTATTTTCTCTAGAAAATAAATAGATCGAAAACTATGAAATTAGCAATAAGAGGTCCAATGCAAGACTTTGGTTAACTTGTGATGAAACGAAATAGCCAACAAAAAAGTTTGGTTAAAAGTTGGTAAGACGTTTGTTCAAGGCAAACTAATATGAATTTAATGATCAATGGATCGCTATAGTCCCATGCTGGAGGCAGGGACTAATAAAGGCTGTAGGACACAATGTTGTTAAATATGAAAAAATGCATTTAGAGTTTATTTTATGAAAATATGATTTTTAAGTTTCAATATTATCATTAAATAAAAAAAATCTAAAAGCTTGTTCACGGAAAGTCAATCCAAAAAGAAATCGATGTAGTTTTTCAAATGTTGAGCGCCATATGATCCTCCTCTTCTCGATGGTGATGGTGACAAAGAAAAAAGTAATGTAAATTTTCACACTTTTTAAAGTAGAGAAAGTCGATAATGAAGAAATTTGAGTAAAGAATAGTAATATAAAACAGAATAAAGGATGAACAACTTTTAAACACTTTTCATTCAATGGTTATAGTAAATTTGGATGTTTTTTCATGAGGAATGAAGAGAACGCATGGATGTGATAAATGTGATAACTCTTATTCAAGTAAATAGCATTAGACCTATGAGAATGAATTTGGATAAATCTAAGATGTATTATTCAATAATGTTATATATATATATGTAACTTTTGGTTTTGTTTTTCAAGAGGTCTTTTCATGACTTTTCAAATTCACTTGAGGCTTTTTATTTTCCACACAAGTGAATATTCCAAGTTTACATAATTTATAAGGATTATATTTCTAACATCCCCTACCTTAATATGAAGGGTTGTATGTGAGTCTAAGAAAAAAGTTGAAATATGAAGGTAAATAATAGTTTGGTTGGATGTGCTCTCTAAATCTGTTCGTTGATGAAGAAGAAAACCAAATGTGGTAGCAAAAGCTTAATTCTTCTACTAGTGGTGGTTTAGTGCTAGTCATGAACTCTGGAACTTTCCTTGAGCAATTCCTGGAAAAAGTATGAATATGGCTAGAAGATAATGTCTTTTGATAAGTGGGAGTGCTCCTTAATGGTTTAAAAATAACAACAAATTGTTGAAATAGTGGTTTGAAGTTTACCACAGATTGCCATCTACCATAAGCAATAAGTCTTCTATTGAGTGACATTTAAAGAGAATAACAAACTAGCTAGTGGTTTTGGGATGACCACAAATGTAACATCCCTCATGTTATCCTTGTTTTTTAATTTTAAAGTTGTGATTGTGTAACACCAACATGGAGGCCATGGACAACTGAGACATTATGTGCTAAAATAAATTAAATGTGCATTTTAATTGCCTAAACTGAATGGCAAGGCACATAGATCCAATGATCTTAGGAGAATTTACTATTACATTCTTGCTGTTTATCTATGATTACATATGTTTCCTACCTATTGGGTTCCTATTGTGTGCTATGAGGAGAATCATACCTAATTGGATTTGATTTCCTTAAACTCGCCTAGACTAGTGACTAAAAAGCAATGACAAGAATTGAAGAGGGAGAGACGAGAATTGGAAGAGTGGATAAGTGAGAATGGAATCCTCACCTTCAAAGATATCAAACGTGTCATAGTAGATCAATCCACCACCTGACACATGGAAAATATGTGTTTGGATGAAGGAAAACACCCATGTTGTCTTGATTCTGCAATATGACAGAAGGGAAGCACAAAATCATCAAGGAACATGAGGAGAGTAGAAACGAAGGAGAAGGGGTGTCAAGGATTTAGGGAGAGACAAACAAATTATGTGTTGATATTGCAACAAGATGATGGAGCTTAGTGAAAAGAGTCACCTTCACTAAGTGGGCCCGCAGGCTATTTTTGGCGCAAGTCTATTTTTAGACTATGTTTATTTTTAGACACATGGATCATGTCTATGGATTGCAGGTTGTTGTTTATGGATGATTGATCAAGTTGGGAAAAATAGATGGACTTCTATTTTTTATGAAAGTGTGAGTGATCACAGTGTGAGTGATCAAGTCTATTTTTAGACTGGCTGTCAAAAATAGAAAAGTCAATTATTATTATCTCACAATAATATTTGGACTATAAACTTAATCTTATTCTCTTGGAGCACTTCAGTTTGAGCTACAGAGGTGGCACATGCAGCTGTCAGAAGGAAATACGTTTTTCTTATGGGTGAGTTGAATATTTGCATGCATGACTTCAGTTAGAACTCAAGTGAGTTGAGTTTAGTGGACTGGAGGTGCAGTTGATGGAGTTGTGTTCAGTTTAGCTTTGTTAAACTGGTTGTATTTAGTCTAACTGGCAAATAGACTAGAGATGAGTTGGGTGAATTAGTTATTAATTAATTCACAAGTTATTAACTCATAATACAACTAATGAATACATCAGTTAACTCAGTTGCATGTTGCATGTTCAGTTCAACAGGGACAGGTGGTAGAGAATCAGATTGCTATCAGTTGTGACTATAGTTGTGCACCAGATCTTGCACAATCAAGGGATTGAGTATGCCAATGAGTTTGCCCACGTATTTTCCCACATTTTAGCTTATGCTCACGTCCACAAAGAGTGAGTGACTATTTTGCAGGTGAAAAACGAGTTTGGTGAGCCATTCTCATCAGTTCTTGAGCAGGTATTGAGCAGTGGAGGCAGGCAAGCAGTGGAAGAGATTTGGAGATCAGATCTGAGCTGTATTGTGTGTAACAGAGGTGGAGATACTTGTGAGAAGTATTATGCTGTGTAATGTTACATGACTCAATCATTAATATACAGATAGTTGGGGTTTTTAGCGAGATGCTTTCCCCGGGATACATACTGTGTTAATGTGTGAATGCTCTTGATGTTTAATTGTTATTGATGCTGCTATATTGATGATCAACGTAGAGGAGCTTATGTATTGTGTATGTTTTCTGCAATAGTACATGATCAGGATAATCTCCATTGAATATGTGTTAAATTATTCAAAATTTCTACATTATGTGTATATGAAAGGTGTAATTAAAAACTCTCTTGGTTAGCCTATGGAGATCCATTGTAGTTGTAGAGGAGTAAATGAGCGAGCTCAGAGAAGCTTTACAGAGAAAGACCAAGGAGGTGCTGGATATAAATTAGGAATTGAATGGTTTCTAAGCCAAAATGTGTAGTGAGAAGCTTACTAAATTCAACCTCCTAGATGGAAGTGTGTTTGATAGGCCTCCTTAATAGTCAAATCAATTTCCTCATTGTGTGATCAATATTTTGGTCTCGTTTCCCTTAACAAACACCCCCTCAGACGTTGGATTTGGCTCACGAGTGGTTAGCTAGAAGAAACATTGAGATGTAGAAAGCCTAAGTATACGTGGAGAGTGTAATTCCCTCCTTTAGTTTTTCTATTTATCTAACGCACTCATATCATTATAATGGTTTTTGCATATTTGAATTATGGATAAAGATTATGCTTTTTATGTTGTTGGTTGATGTATGCTCCTACTTATTTCATGGAAGAATGATCTAAATCATTGTATATTCATGGTTGTCAAACAATATTATCTTATGCATGGTGTTAATGAATGATTTAACTATGTGGTTACTTCCATCTTGATGAATTGTCAGTTGTCTGATATATTTATGACCAGTGGTCTGATAATTGCTTAGGATCAACTAGTTATCTTATAAGTTCTCCACTATATTATATGTTTATGAATGGGGAAACCCATTACCATAATCTTGATTGTAGGCCATCAAATCAATATATGACCATTGTGCTTGTTTCCTTCTGGTCACTCCTTAAATGATTCTATTTTCACCAAAATAGGTAAGCCCTTGTACTCAAGAATACAATTTATTAAGGAAAAATGACAATTGTGTAGAAAATCCTGTAGATTCACAAGCTAATGCAATTTGATAAAGCAAGAGACAAGAATACTCTTCTACACTTTACAATGAAATACCATAAACATCGAGAAAACAATAATCAATAAGGGAAGAGAATCAAGGGCACATTACATAATAAATATCCGAGGAAAGCCACAACTCAAAATTCCACTATCTGTTCTGTATTAATCCAAAAAATAAAGATGAAATTGCAATACCTGTTCTCTCTAGAAAAATACCAGCACTTAACGAATTCAATCTCCAACTCATAAGAAATCTCAAGGCCTAATATTATCCTCTTCACAATCTCTCCAAGTCTCTATTCCAATGCGTCCCTCGTTAAATAATTTAGATGAATACTATATGATCTACTCAACCTTGAGCTTAACCTGCACAAATATTTCCTATCCTCTACCTGATGACTTCCTTTGGCCAATACTTAGCCAAATTTCCAAGCCTCCAAGCTTCTAATTCTTTGCACACTTCCTAAGAGAAGTAGCCCATATGTAAAGGGAAATTCTTCATCCAAAACTGTGTAATCCCTTCTAGGTTCAGTTCTTGATTGCATGCACCGTCTGTACAACTCACAAAATTATACAAATGATAGTATATTGTCCCTACACTCTAGTCTTAACTAGATCTTTCCCACAATCGACATGAATGAGTTTTTGATGAGGTAATCTTCAGTTAACTGGAGTCGACTCATAACTCACTATTAGTTCCTCAAATAGTTTGGGACTAATTTAACTTAACTTAACTCAGTAAACTGAGTTGTCTAATTACAACTCATACTTAACTCATCCTGGACCCCTATCATATAGGGATAACATATACATGACTTTAGAAAGACTTTCAACTCGAAATTCCTAAGTTAACTAAATCAACTTAACTTAGTTAACTATTACAAGTTTCTAGGATAAAAGAATTTGATTTTAATTCTCATTTTAATTCAAGGACAAATTAAACTGGAATTTATGGATTCTGTTTTTAACATTTCTTGTTGCTATTTTCGACACTCCCTCTCAACAAGAAAGGAATTCAACTCGATCCCGATCTTGAGCCTTTGGAATGTTTTGCATGCAACAATTCTCTCTAGTGTTGTTGCTACAACATCTCCATAAAAAAAAAATCCAACCTGAATCAAAATGATACCTCTGTCATCAAAGTCTCTAACTGCTATTGCCTCTGTTGACTGAAAACTTTGCACTTCTGTTGACTCTGCCTTTCTACACTTTTGTCAACCCTTCTCTACACTTCTTCAGTATGTGACTATCTAACATTTTTCACTCTCATCTCTAACTGCATCAATCCCACTGATTCCTCCCCTACTATGTACTTTGGGCTCTTGTAGCAGGGTATGATCCATGAGATAAAACCACTCAATGGACCCCACCCAATTTAAACCCTCTTGGGACTAGCACTTCACATCACCCCACCTCACACCTGGAGGTATGGCTACATGTGCTCCCTCTGCCCACTTGGCTAGAAATTCCCCCCTAATGGAGGTCTCTACATGAGTGGACACCTCCACTCGGTCTCCTCTCAGCTTCTCCAATTGTAGCTACTCCACAATTGTCTGAGATTGATTCTGAGACTGCTTCTTCACTGCTTGAGTGGATCTCTCCACTTGGTCTACTCTCAGCTTCTCCAGTTGTGGTCGCTCCACAACTTCCTAAAGCTATTTTTGAGGGTTCTTCTAGGGTTGCATGTTGAGAGGTAATTTATTCTCCCTCTCAACCTCCAAGTATCTAACCTTTTCATTTCTCCTCAAGTATTTTCATGCATCTTGTACATCAAGTGCATACAGGTTCTTGGCTAGCACACCAATTTGTTTCATATGTCCCACTGTCATGAAATTTTCTGGAAAAAGAGTTGATTTTAAATCAGCAATATCTCCCTCATCCAAACTCCGATTCAGCCGATTTTTTTTTTTAATTTGGGTATTTTTTGCAAGGAATCCAAATATGTTATTCATTTCTAAAAATTTTGCACAAAAATTTTCAGATCTGCTCTGCAAAATCGTGGCCCACTTAAAACCCCACTATTTGTTTTGTATTAATCCAAAAAATCAAGATGAAGTTATAATGTTTGTTCTCTCTATAACAATCCCAACACTCAGGAAATTGAATCTCCAACTCATAAGCAAGCCCAAGGAAAAATCTTAGCCTCTTCACAACCTCTCCAAGTCTCTATTCCAACGCGTCCCTGGTCAAAGAATGTGGATGAATACAATATGTTCTGCTCAACATTGAGCTTAACCTGCACAAGTATTTCCTATCCTCTGTCTGGTGACTTCCTTTGGATAATACTTAGCCAAATTTCCAAGCCTGCAAGCTTCTAATTCGTTGCACACTTCCTTAAAAAATTAACCCATATTCAAAGGGAAATTCTTCATCCAAAACTGTGCAATCCCTTCTAGGTTTAGTTCGTGATTGCATGCACAACCTGTACAACTCAGAAAAATTATAAAATTGACAATACACTATCCCTGCACTCTAGTCTCAACTGGCTCTTTCTCTGAATCGACATGCATGAGTTTTTGATGAGGGAATCTTCAATTAACTAGAGTAGCACTAATTGAGTGCATTAGTGCACCCACTGACAATTAACTCACTATTAGTTCCTCAAACAATTTGGAACTAATTTAATTGAACTTAACACAGTAAAATGAGTTGTCTAATTACAACTCATACTTAACTCATCCTGGACCCCTATAATATAGGGAGAACATATAGATGACTTCAAAAAGACGTTGAACTCGAAATTCCTAAGTTAACTAAGGCAACTTAACTTGGTTAGCTATTACAAGTTTCTATGAGAAAAGAATTCGATTTTAATTCTTAGTTTAATTCAAGGACAAATGAAACTAGAATTTTTGGATTCTATTTTTAACATTTATTGTTGCTATTTTCAACAATTTTTTGTAGCTTAAGAATACCTATCCTCACTCTTGTTATCTTTCCCCCTTTCTATGTTGTCTGTCTTATTTGTATCCTCTTTGGGCAGTTAGAAAGAACAATCACTCTATGACTAATATCCTCATTTTTTTCTTTTAAATTTGGGGGAGGGCTCTCTAGAAAAAATATTTATATTAAATTAATTTATCCTAGTAGGTGGGGTCCCCGATAATGTCTAGTTTTATAGCCTTGTGACTCCCATGAAAATAAACAATGTATAAATATGAAATCATTAAATAATATCATCAATATAAAACTATGCATGCATAATATCACATCACGCATCATTATATACACATCTAGATAAAATAACCCTTGTGCCTTCCATAAATAGAAATGTTAAAAAAATATGGCATGATAAAAAATAACATGTTGTCCAAAAATAAAATAAAAATATAATATTTGATGTAAATTATAATATGTCAAGATATAGTCAATAGAGAAATAAAATAAAGCATAACTGAAATGTCCTGATAACTCTAGATTCCTGCTATAACCAGTCATATGCCATTTTCCTTCACTCTTATCTTGACCTTGTATCTTTGAGTCCATATCTTGCAAATAGATTTATTTATTTCCCTTTACACCTATTTTATTAGTATGGGAGTGTGTTGAAGTGGCCTCAGAAGGGGAACATGTAGGCATAGAGGTTAGAACAATCTTTCCTACCACAATGTGAGAAGGTGAGTAAATGGGACGGTGAACATGAGAGATATCGCCTATGAAAGTGTAAAAGTTGCGTGAGGTGCAATAATGAAAGGAGGAACTAAATAATGTGAAGAAAAGGGCCAATGAGTAAAACTGGATTCAATCCTAGTGGGATTGGGCTCTCAACCATCACATTACATGGGTTATTGTTAATGAAAATTAGGCTTTGGGATCTCCATAATACTAGGATGTGGAGGAGGTGAATTCTATGAGGCATGTGTAGTAGGAGGAGGAGGAAGACCCCTAAGGATAAGTGGTCTATTTGAGTTAATTTGTTAGATTCTTTAGAATCTAAATATCAATGTATAGAGAAACTGACCTGTTTGTTTATGTTTTCTCTCCAAGACACATTTTTCCTTCGATCTTAACCCCTTTAGTCACCCTGAGATCCTCTGCTAAAGAAATTATGTTGTGAATAAAATAAATATGTTATGAAATTATTTATATCAAAGTGTGAAATAGAAAATATGCTAAGTAAATATCTGTATGATGTCATCTCTAACATAAATGCTTGGGTGCTTTGAAAATACATGTAAGCGAAAAATAAATTATGCAAGGAAGCAGACTATTTATACATGCAATAAAAAACAATGTTGTTCATAACTATATTCTACAGACATGGATTAAAGAAAAGTAAGATTTGTAGCCAGAATACATGCAATATCATAACTATTCAAATATTTGAGACAACATTCTCAAATATATGATTGTATAAGAAAAGTATGAATTTGTAATATCATCTTGAGTAAATATTGACTCTACTTAATTCATTGTTGTAATGACTCTAGAATGAAATAAAATGATTATCAAAGGATTGCATCAAACTATTTGTCATTGAAATTCCTTACAACTCAGCCATGCATGGAGTATGGCTAGGCCAACATAAATGTATGGTAGGTAGAAAAATATTCATTCATTCCTATAACAACATATGTATAGAATGTGACATGAGACATGGTTAAAATGTATGGATGACATATGATGGAAATATGGGACAACAATCAAGAATGTTCTATCATCACATTATATCATGACAAACAATTATTGTGGTGGCATAACAAGCCCTTGAGACCCATCATCACTAAGGAATGTCACTATGCAAATACATCATAATAGCAAAAGAGGCATATTAGTTAATGGCTATAAAATAGGGAAATAATATACCCACTATCTCAAAAAAATTGATATATGGAACCCATGGATAAAGCACCTTTCTATATTATGAATAGAAGGGAATTCAAAATTTATGTAGGGATATTGACATGGAGGGGGGAATATTACACATATTTATTATAGAAAACATGTTGTGTTGGGTACTTTGGAAAACGAATCAACATCCATTGTAATAAATAATAGGCTTCTATTTTTTGTTTGTCAATTGAACTCTTTCGATATGAGCCAACAGGATGTCACATTAGCATGAGGAGATGGAAGGTGAGAATTATGGTGGAAGGAAAGATAAAAAAATATTATAAGAGATAATAATTAATGTGTTGTGTTAAACACCCCAAATCAGAGATGAACATATCAGTATAATCTTGAGGACCATGTTTCCATTATTGTTTAGAATTGAGAGAATTGTATCAACATGGTGTCATTTGGACCCATGAGCTTAGATAAGTGGCCTATGATGAATGGCTAGAGATATGACATTCAAATAATTACATGTGTGGTGCTATAGTTTGTATCAGGAAAATAAATGCATGAAGACAAAATACCATTTTTCCAACGAATGATTTCCAAACAGTATGAATGTGGGCACTTGACATGAGGGAGAGAATAACATAGTGTAATGTGGATGAAAAATTACTTAAAATGAATTGAAAATAAAGAATGATGGTAGTGCAACCCTACATAGCCATTATAGCCTAACCATTTTGTAACAAAGCATAATAGAAATGACCCAGTAGGCTAGTTAGTTACTAAATGAAATGAAGGTGAAATTCAAGGCAATATTTTTACCATGCCAGGAATGGACTTCTTTTATAGTTTAGGTTCTCTTTTCATCCATTGAGAATGCATGATACTAAGCCATTTTATGATATGAACACGAAGATAGGGGACAAGGGTACCAAATGTTCCTTTTTTTCCTTTTTACATTCATACTCATTTAAGAAAAGATGAGAGAGACCCAAGTAGAAAAATTGAAAATTGTGAGATTATAACAAAGATTAAAAATTCAAGGTGTCCAAAATAGAGATGAAGGGGATTAACCTAATAGCATAAAAGGGCATATTCCTCATTTATTAGAAGAACAATTAGTTTCATTGCTACAACTATTGAGAGAGCACAAACTCTATGAAAAGCTCAACAAGTGTGAGTTCCTTCAACCCCAGATACAGTATTTGGGACATATTGTCTCAAATGAAGGTGTGACAGTTTCCAAAGAATTTTAAAGCAATCATGGAATGACAAAGACCAAAGAATGTATCTAAAATATGATCATTTATGGGGCTTGTAGGTTACTATAGAAGATTCATTGAAAAAATCTCCAAGATTAGTTACCAAATCACAACATTGTAAAAGAAAGGGCATAAGTTTGAGTGGAAAATGGAATTTGTTGTAATCTTTGAGGAACTGAAGTATTTTTTAACTGCTGCACTTGTCCTCATATTCATAGACCTAGTTAAGGAATTTTTAATGTGCATGGATGCCTGCAAATAAGGACTTGGAGGAGTCTTGATGCAGGATGGTTAAGTTGCGTGTTGTGAATCAAGTTAAATGAGCAGGAGAAAACTACGTGACTCATGATTTAGAGTTGGTTACCATCATTCATGCAATGAATATGTGGAGACATTATCTCCTTGGAGGGAAATTCACCTTGATGACTGATCGTGGAGGGCTGAAGCATTTATTTGATCAACCTAAACTAAATGTCAAGCAAGCTAGATGGTTGGCCATAATTAGTGAATTTGAATTCAAGATAAAGAATTAACAACTAGGAAAATAAGGTTATTATTCTCTCAGTAGTGGGTTGCAACTACGCCATAAATTAGCCATCAGTTCCAATTGGAAAAATATTCAAGAGAGGATTGAAACAATAGGACAACAAAATATTAAATATCATCAATTAAAAGAATATTGTAGCAAGAGCCAGAAGGGAGGAAAATTCAGAATTTTTCTTTCTCAAAAGTTGCTTTGATACAGTTTAAAGGCCACATATACATCCCTTATAACAGTGATTTAAGGAAGCTAATGTTGCATGAGTTTCACAAAAAATCCATATGTTCCTCACCTAGGTTACCAAAAGATCTTAACAACTATCAATAAATTATATTATTGGCCGAGAATGAAGAAGAAGATGGTTGATTTTGTTTTTAAATCCACAAAATGCTAGCAAGGCTAAATGCAAGCATCAAGCGGGTATACTAAAACCAATTTCCATTCCAAAATGAAAATGGGAAGTTATTTCCATGCATTTTCTCATAGGTTTTCCAAGGAAAACAAAGAAACATCATGCAATCATGGTTCTAATGGAAAACTTGAGTAATGTAGCTCAATTTTTAGTTGTCAAATTTACCCACACAATGAGTGATGTGGCTCAAGAGTTCATAAAAGAAATGGTGAGGCTACATAGGGTGCCCAAGAAAATTATCTCAAATCAAGATGCAAAGTTTACCAGCAAAATTTTGAAAGGGATTATTTGTTGGCCTAGTGATATAGTTTGCACTTAGCACGACATAACATCCACAAAATGATGGTCGAAGGAGAGGATAGATAGCGTTCTTGAGGAAATTCTTAGAATGTATGTGATGCACCATCTACAAAAGCGTTAAGAGTATATTACACTTGTGGAGTTTTGTTATAGAAATGGTTAATATGAATCCTTGGAAAGAATCCATTTGAGAATCTCTATGGGAGGAGGTGTAGTACTCCTATTAGATTGAGTGATCGAGTGAACAAGGTCCTCTTTAGGCCTAATATGTTTAGGGAAATGGAGAAAGAAATGGTGACCATTAGATAAAATCTAAAAGTGGCTTAACATGGGTAGAAGATTTATGCATAATAGCATAGAGTCATGGAAAAATTTAGGGGCTAATATTCGCAAGTGGGCTAATTTTCCATGGCTTTTCCAAAAAAAATATTCACCAATTTCCATTTTTTTTCTAAAGGTGATTCACCCAAATTTTATAGTATAATATTATTTACCTTAAAATTTTCCAAAACTATATAAAATAATATATATATAAAACTATTAGAAATTTACATGTTTTTACAAATATATCAATAAATATTTTATAATTTGGAATTTGGGGACTTGTAAGATTCGCCAAGGTTTCTAAACTTTAAGATAATTTTTCATTGTTAAAATTTTCCTTGCATAGAGTGCACAAAGAATTCACTCTAGAGGATCATGTGTACCTCAGAGTCATATCTAAGAAAACCTCTATGAAAATTTGGTCGTGTACCAAGTTGGCGCCATAATATTGTGGACCATTTCAAGTTTTAGAGAGGATATGACCAACAGAATATAGACTGGCCCTACCACCTACAGTAAAGGTTCACAGTGCTTTCCATGTTTCTTTACTCAAAAGATATGAGCAAGATGTTAATCACATCATTGATTTGTCTATGATATAGGTAGAACTAGAGGAAGACTTCCATCTAGAACCTCTATGCATTCTAGATTGGAGATAGATCATGCTTTAGAATTATGTAATCGAGTAGATAAAGGTGCAGTGGAGCACTTTGGCCTAGAGGAAGCCACATGGGACATGGAAAAAAAATGAGCATTTCATATCAATTTTTTTTTGCTAATTAAGAAAAATGGTAAATATGAATGTAAGTGTAATTGTGGATAGAGCTATATGTGTGTGTGTGTGTGTATGTGTGTGTGTGTGTGAAAACAAACTCTTGAATATAATGTGTGTTCGAGTATAGAACGCCAAGGGTGGTGTCCCTCTAAGGGGTGGGGTCTATGACATCTGTTTTTCTAACCATATTGTAAATATTATTATGGATTTTAAATTCATGTAAATGATGTTTAATTAAAAAAAATATGATTGGTTGAGATCAAACACAGATTCAAAGATATGTAGTTGGAGGAGTTACTTATAATCCAAATTTGCATTTAAGTTATCACAAGATTCCCTATTAGAAGAGATGGGCCTACTGCATGGAGTTAATGGAAGACATGGGCTCTTGATCAGAGCATGTGTCCATATGCCACCTCATGGGTTGTGCTAATAGATTGAATCCGCAAGAGGAATTAGGATCGATGGGACAAACTAAAATGGGAGAGAGTGGTGTTCTCTTAGGTGGTTTGCACTACTTTTGGTGGACTCCATTTCCTTCATAGTAGTATGTAATTTTATTGTGTTCTGGTGAGGCCTAGGCATGTCGTGTGTTGAATGCTAGAAGTGAGTTTAGTGGACTAAGGATGCTCTTTGATAACCTTGTTGAGAAACCTGTGAGGATTTCTAGTTGAGACTTCATTAGGGCCATGACATATGTTCTCAGAGTTGACAGAACCATCCCCCCCCCCCCCCCCCCCACCCAAAAAAAAAAACGTGATATCATGAGGGGGAAGGGGGGGTCCTCATTCTAATTTGGATTGTTGGTTTCCTTGGATCAATACATATATTAGATCAAAGGGACCTCAGTGTCTGAGGACCTTGAGAGATTTTTATTGTGTATAAAAATAGTTTCAAGAAAGATATAGGAATTGAGATGGAGGGGAATTCCATCAAGCAATGAAAAAAAAAGTGTTGTCTCAAACCTTGGAGTTGGTATACCAACAAAACACCAAATTTCTTATAACGGGAAACCTTGTTTTACACAAGGGGTAGTGACCTCATGGGGCCCAAGAATGTGGTAGGATGACATGGAATTAATAGTGATGTAGAATCCAAGAGAGCTACCCTGTGGCATGTGATAATGGCATTTTGGTGGGTCCAAGTGGACAAAATTAGTGACATGTGTCATTCCCAGAGGAGGCTACATGGGTATGATGTAAGTTTCATGTTATATCATCATTGACATCATCTCGGCATTGCAGAGCATGTTGCACAGGAAAAGGGGAGAGGTTTTGCGTCTATAGATAGGAGAAGACCTCTTGCGAATGATGAAAAAGATTATCATCTTGGGTTGACAAGATGGCGACATCATCTTGGGCCTTAGGTATTAGGAATTTTCATAGAGTGAAAAGGAGGGAAGGATGATATTAACATGCTAATATGTAAAAAGGAATTCCCATAAAATGTTGTAAACAAAACCTATCTCACCTTGGAAAAAATGTTAGGAGTATAAGTCGTGGGCAAAGGAAATTGCTGAGGGGAAAGGGCTGAGAGATGAACGTTATCATTTGGAATAGGAAAAGAAAATTATTGTCTCAACCTATAATTTTATGCTTAGGAGCCATGAATTGTGCCAATTGTAAAGGGTGTGAGATTTCATATAACAGGGAATTCCCTAATCACTGGCCATGGAAGGGGTTTGGGGATGGTACGGTAATACCATGGTGTGGTGAGGTGGCATGACACATAAATGTGCCATGATGGAACCATATATGAAATTGTACGACATGGACTAGATATGAGAATGACATGGAAGTGAGATGGGATGCCACATGGGTTCCACATGGTAGAACTTGATGATGTGGCATGAGATTAATGGTCTAGCTCCAAATGTCCATATATTGTCATCCATATGTTCATTTTTGGAAAATTGTATATCGTGAGGAAGCCCTTGACAAGTTGAATGCAATGGTGATACGTACCTTAAGTTATGTGTACTTCAAAAAAATGACGAAATTTTAAGACCCCATTTCCATGATAGGACTATGGAGGTCTACTAATGATAGTAATACCTTCATCCACCATTAGGATGGTATTTATCGTGGATTTGGGTGTTACAAGTCCTCCTGAGGCTCTATATGGTAGAAAATGTAACGCCCATCAACTAGAATGATCTAGTGAATAGGGTGGTTCTTGGACCTAATATGTGGAAGGAAATGGAGCAAGAAGTAAATGTTTTCAAATAGGTATCGAAAGTAGCCCATGAAAAGAAAATAAGTTAAGTATATGAATAGAGAATGAAAAAGGAATTCCAAGTGATAGAGCATGTGTAACTCTGCATCAAACCAAGAAAGAGTTTATTGAGAATATGGTATTGTGCCAAGTTTGCACCAAGGTTTTGTGGACCATTTCCTATTTTGGAAAGGATAGGGCTAGTGTCTTATAAATTGGCCTTGCCGTCCATAGTGGAAGCACATGATGTTTTCCACATTTTTGTGCTCAAAAGGTATGTACATGATGTTAATCATATTTTTAATTGGTTTGTGATGCATGTGGAATATGAGGGAGAATTCCAAAGAGAACCATGATCCATTCTAGACCTATTGCAAATCACACTCCAAAATCAAATAATAAAACAAATCAAGGTGCAATGGAATCACTTTGGGTCAAAGGAAGCGACCTAGGAAACGATTAATAAGATAAGGTCCTATATTACCCATTTTCTTTACTATGTAAATGAATGTAAAGAGCTATGTATATATAAATCTCACTGTAGTATTTTGTGTTAAGTTTATATAACACTGAGTATGGTGTTCCTTTGAGGGGGTGGGATCTATAATAGCCCTTTTTCTACCTATCATGTAATGTCACTACATGAACTTGTGATATAAATAAATGTAAAATTATAAATATCTATTAGATGGAGGAGTAGACATGGATTTAGAGGTCTGAGGAGGAGGAGTTGCTTGTGTTGTGTTTAAGCTCAAAACCCAAGCCACTTAATTTATTTTTTTCCCTTCTATCTTCCTAATGAATTAATGGTCTTCTCATGAGACACTAAAATTAACTATGGATAGTCATAAGGGGAGGACGAGGCGTATGTTGTCCATTTTTCTCATGGGACATGTTGAGAAAGTAAACACACAAGGGAAAAGAAGATACCAAGTAGAGGAGTGATGAGAAAAAATTAACACAAAGAATAGAAGGGAAGAGAAGATAAGATAGAGAGAGAATAAGAGCGTGGGAGAAAAAAATGGAGAAAAACTACATATGATCTGTATCAAGACAGAGTTCCCTTATGACTTCGGTTTGGCCTATGGTTGGGTAGTGAAGGCTTGGTGAAGACATTGATTTACTTAGTACTTGTTGAGTAAGATGATAAACCTATAAGTGCTTTCCTTGGAGGACAATAAAACACTTAGAGCTTACTAAATGAGTTGATAAACGGTTGGGGAAGTTGTTGGATGGTTGATAAACCATGTGGCAAGTTGAGACACTTAGTCGCCTTCTAAAATGGTCTAGTAAATCACTAAGTGCTTCCTTGTAGGATAATAAACTTCATAATTTCCTGATAAGTGAGTTGATAAACCACCTAGATAGTTCACTCCCTCTCTTTTCCGATTGACTTGATACTAATGAAAAATTCCCTTGAGAAATTAACTCCTTATACTATGAATCTTGCTTGGGGGTGGTCAGCTGCAAGATAGACTATGATTTAGCTGGACTAAAGTTGGGTGGAGAGTTTAACTCCCTCCCTCAATTTCAAACCATTCAAGTTGAACATATAAGCATAGTTCACTTTATTCATTGTATTATGGATGATGAACAATGTCAAATATATGATATTAAAGTATATGGATCAACACTATGTATGGAGGAATGTTGAAATCTCTGTATGTTCATGATGAGTGCTTGTTTACATGCTCTAGTGTTTATTTTGAACTTATGGTTCTTTATGTTTGCCATTTTTCCTTTAATCTACATAGTTGTTTTCATGAATATGCAAGATTGCTTTATGTGCCTTAACTAACTTGTTAGAGTATGTGACCTTAATTATATGAAGTGATTATGGGTGATGCATTCTTAAAATTTGCTATGAAATTACAAGGGTTCTTGAGTAAAGCTTAGTCTAGACCATTATTGAGACCTCTGGCCCTTGCTAGCGCCAATGCTTCCAAATCATTCTTGGCAACTCGGTCCAAGTTAATACAAAACAAGACTTTGAATCGACCTCCAATCTCACATAGTAATAGTGTGATATGTATTTTTCTTAACTCCTTATAGAAGCACCTAGTCCCTATCTTTAACCGTGCAAATGCAACTAGCGATCAAGCGGATGAGACCTCAAGTCTTTGCTATCAGAACTTTCTCCAAATAAAACCATAATGTTTTTTTTCAAGACTCCAAGAAACCACATGACAAGTGACTTGAAATTTTCTATATATTAGGCCTATCAACTAATGAAACTTCTCGTCACTCGTCAGAGCAAGCATCTTATCTTAATTCCTTGGTGGGGTGGTTGAAATAGATGGAAACATAAGTAATAAGAATGTTTCCATCCACTGAACCCATTAGGTGAAGGGAATTCCCAGTGCACATTAGTGCTTCATGGTTCTTCGGAAGGTGATGGAAGAAAACAGAACAATGACAAGGAGGGAGACTTTAGTCTGTTGAAGTTGATAGATGATGGAGATCCTACATCTAATTTCCTCTTATCACTTGATTTCGAAGGTTTGTTAGTAGGAAGAGGAGGTTAGTGCTGATCCAACTTGATGTGGGTTTGTGGACCCCACTGGAGGTGGTATGCGGGTAAAAGGGTGTCACAATATGTGGGCCCAAAATATCGATAATGGGAAACCCCACCAAACACAAGGAGGAGGCTTGAAGGGGTCATGCCCTAGGTTGACATGGCAATGGCCATGTGGAGCTTGCTTACTCTCTTTGCCTTTGTCTAAACCTTAAGGATTGCAACAAAGATAAACTTGGTCGATGTAACTTAGAAGTTGGGTGGGCTCTCTCAATGACTAGTTGGTTGAGTGCCATTTGGAATACACATAGCTTTCATGTGGGGTATACCTGGATGCCATGAACTTGAATAGACATTTACTTTTGATTTGATGATAAGTTTTAGATAAAATTTATATTCTTAAAAAGCTCTTAATAAAATGAGTACAATGGCATTATCACTAAAAGTTAATTCTACAAGCTTTGAAGAAAGATGACTTTGGTAACTCCATCTTCATAGCAGACTAAGGAAGTCAGATTAATGATGAAGTAACACCTCTCACCACTACGATAACACAAAAGTGTAGAAGGGAGTGTTACAACTATCTTGTTGCAAGAGCAGCGAGAGCTTTGTCGTAATCTCTTTGTGCACTTAAAATTCGAATGGATGGTTTTTTCCTTCCTATAAACAAACATCCTCGGTAACCAAGATGTTCTTCTACGACATATAGGATTCAAAGAATCTCATGTGAGCTTTACAATTAGCGATGCAATTTAGCTTTCGGATGGATCTTTGCAGTGCTCCTCACTTGAGATCTATGTATTAGAAAGGTTTCAAGCTTGAGCTATTTATGAAACTCAAAGCATACGTGCTTTCAAGGCAGGACAGAAAAAACCCTTTGATATTTCAAGAACGAAGGCCCTTTATGGGAAATAAGTAAACCTTAGGTCATCTTTCTAATGCACATTACAGAGATATTATGCAAATTGAAAGTTGAAATGAAAAAAAAATGTCCTTTACATCATTTTAAATAATTACTCCACATTCCGCATATTTTATCATAATGAGCAGAATCCACGCATTCATTGAACCTAGGCTTAAGGTTGAAGCGACGGGCATAAGATTGCAAATAGTCAATAAACTGATTCTTTGTAGGATATGTAGGGAACTCCTCTGGAAACGGCAAGAGACGAAGTTCACAGAAACGCTTTGGTCAATGGAGCTTCAAACGATCATATGTCCTCTGCTGTCACAGAGATGCGATGCAATTTTCCTTTTCCAATATTACACATGGAATTCCTTGTTCTTGTAAACAGGCTGCTGTGGCCAGACCTGAGGAGCCGCTACCTATAATTATAGGACCGTTTACCCGAACGCAGCGTTGCTGCTGTTGCATAACGGTAGAACAGTCCTCATTATATGCTAATTTTCCACTCAATTGTCTGTAAGAAGAAGAATCCATTCAATCAATGTGAATTTTTTTGGGATGCTTTTCGGGTTAGACTTCGTTAGCGAAAAGTGATCTTTTCTACTAAATCTACTTAGAAAAATGTTTCGGTGGATTTAGCCGTCACCCATATCCAAAACCCATAAACAAAAACAAGCATCAATGGAAAAAAAAAAAGGGCAGTAATGGATAAGTGCGTGCTGTGTCTGCAATGAATACCACCATGACAAAGTAGGAATATCTGGTTCTGGAGAGGGGAAGGGCATGACGATTATATATAATTTTGTATTTGCGGGCCATGAAATTTCCCTGGATATGATACAGATGTTGTCCATGAGAGAGCCAAAGTGGACATGTTTTCTTGTGGACGAGACTGGTCCAGAGACAGAAGTGTTCACTGTTCCTGCAAGTATCGCGTTTATGGATTTCTTAGAGGCTTTGACACTCAACGTGTGTTCCGCGATTATCCATTTCTGGCACTTTGTATTGCTCGGGGAGGAGTGGCTAAGACTTTTTAGGTGTCTGGGATAAAACACAAAGCAACCAATAATAATGAAGAGGCTGCAGCTTGCAAATGGCAATTGTCAACGCTCGTCGTGTGTACGTTCGAAAGGAATCTCCGTCTCTTTGATTTTTTATATGCAAAGAACAAGTCGCCACGAGGCGGTTCAGGGATGCATATCCATCACGAGGGACGGCGAAGGAGAATCGACAGCAATGTCAACGTGACGAAATCGAGGAGTTCAGATTATCATATAACATTAAAAAGAAACTTTAAAAACCTTTTATCAATTATTAAATGAGTAATGAAAATAATTATTATTTAGAAATATATTATTAGTTTCCTTGTGAAGTACAGTTTTATGTGTTTTTGAATTAAAAAGTGATTGAACAATTTATATTTTAAAAATAGACAAGTATTTTCAAGTTTGTCATAGTTTTACTGAGTTAAAAAGGGAAGAAATAATATTATTATAAATTTTGTGAAATTTAAAAATTATTTTGAATAGACAATTTAAGTGAAAATATTTTTTCTCTTTTAACCTTTTTAGTATCATAAAGCTGATAGAGTTTTTTAAAGGGTTTTGGAAATTGATTAATGGTCACTTTCATTTTGGAGCTCATGAGAATTAGTTTTTATTTTAAAATTGTTTGTCTTGTTCTTGACATTAATCAAGATAGACATGCACTTTTGATTTTCAAAATTAGGATTAATCATCTCTTTGTAATATCTTAATTTTCTTTTCTCCTTATAAAACAATTTCTCCTTAAACTTAGAGGTATTAGTATTTGTAATGTTATTCTTATTTTATAAAATTATATCTTGAGGGAAAGATTGGGCATATTTATGCCACCCTCACTTGAGGGAAAGATTAGGCATATTTATGCCACCCTCACTTGAGGGAAAGATTGGGTGTATTTAAGCCACCCTCACATGAGGGAAAGGTAGTTTTGGCTAGAATATCAAGCAATTTGAGGATTCCACTTGATTTCCATGTTGTTTAATCTCTTTTTAAACCCCTCTCCATGGACAAAAGACTCTCTTTGATGAGAAAGATGATGTTACAAACGCAACGTTTGGACTGACTTGTAATTATGTCATGAATGCTTTTATATTGGGTGCAACCATTAATATTAACCTACAATTATATCAAATAAAAATTTCAAAATGGCTTGTTACATCTTTCAAAAAAAAAAAGTGAGAAAGGCTTTCTACTAATCGTTGGAGGCCACAAATGGGATTTCTCCTAATGTCACCACACCATTTCTATCTCCAATTATGATTGTAGGCTTTTTGAAATGTGTAATGTAGGGACATCATCTTTGAGCAATAGGAGACAAACACAATTTCTAGAGAATTTTTCTCTTACAATTAGGGGTAGATAGGCAAAAAATTTCATCATTTGATCCTTCTTTGATCAACAATGGTGCAAAGTACTACAAGAACAATCTTAGGGGAAGATAGTAATTTAAATGGCAGGCCCTCATTTCTTGAGAATCCCATGCATTAGTGAGTCTACTGTAATCATGGCGGTAGATGAATCAATAATAAAGTAACCAATTATACTTAACATTGGAGTAATTGTTAGGGATAGGATATGAAGCAACATGGTTTTGGATATGCAAAATGCTTTGCTGAATTTGCATCTATTGATGCATATAGTCGATCCTAGTGGATATTAGTAGCCACCCACGTATTCCACCTAGACCTTGAGCCGGTTTCATCTGTTTCCTTGACTATAGCATCATTTACTATTTTTAGTAGTTTTTAGGGTTGTGAACTTCTAGATCTATTTTGACCCCCTAAATGATGTTTTTTTTTGCTCCGCAATAGGCTTGCGGAAAATCTTGTAGTAATCGGAGACATATGTCCAATGAGGTATTGTACACGCCAAATGGAGATCATATGACCAAGTTATGACCCCAAAATGTTGGCTGCCCAACTAACCCCAACGGGGCCCACAAACTTTTGCTGCTCCATCTCCCAGGTTAGTATTTTGGTTGTTTATGGTTTTCTCTTGTTGTTTAATAATGAAAAGGCCCTTGAGTCTCATTGTAACACAGTTCAGAGACATGTAAATGCTACATCTCTTCTCAGAGATAAGCTACCATCGCCTGAGCTAGCACAACCACATTTACCCAATATGGTTGATATATGCTTATAGGCGTATATAATATACATCTACAACCACATTTACCAATGTGGTTGATATACGCCGGTGGATAATGACATGTAAAATCGGAATTGAAGAGTCCTGCCACAGCTTCACAATTTATATATATTATATATATAATATATCTATTGTTATATCTTTCATAATTCTAAAATAAATTAAAATATCATATAATAATTTTCTATATTAAACTAAAAAATATTGTACTATTACTTTCAAATAATAATAGTATAATAAATTCAAGGGATTATTTATATTATAAACCTAAAGGATAAAAAAATCCAATAGACTAATATAATAAACTAAAAGGATTAACAAGCCCAAGGGATTAATAAACACACATAATTAATAATATTGTAAACTGATGCGACTAATAAACCCATAAGTTTAATATTATAACCCACGGGATAAATATTATAAACATAAAGGATCAACAAACCAAAGGAATCAATATTAAAAACACATGGAATTAATAAACTCTACAAATTAACATGTTAAACTCAAGGGATTAATAAATTCATGGGGTTATTAATATTATAAAGCTAATGAGTTAATAAAACCAATCGATAAATATTAAGAACCTAAGGGATCAGCAAACCCAAGGGATCAATATTAAAAATCGAAGGGATTAATAAACCCCAGGAATCAATATTTTAAACTCAAGGGATTAATAAACCCAAGGGATTATTAATATTATAAATCCAACTGATTAAATTATAAACCCTAGGGATTATTAATATCATTAATATTATAAACCTTATGAATAATATTATACCCTATGAACATGAACTCTTAGATTAATAAACCGAAGAGATTGATATCATAAACCTAAGGGAATAATATTAAGCCCAATAGATTGATATTATAAATCCAACATATATAAACCCTAAGATAAATGTTACATGGTTGATCATGGTCCATTTTCGTATTGAGACAACCTTTCTCACAATGCAACGTTCCACCATGATTTATTTTCATATTGACAAAATCTTTGTCACAATGTGACGTTGGACCATAGTTGACCATGGTTGACAATAATTATAAACACAAGGAGTTTATATTAGACCCAAAGGTTAATGGTATAAATCACATAATAATTTTATACCCTAGGAATATGAATCCTTAGATTAATAAACCCAACAAATTGATATTATAAACCCAAGGAAATAATAAAACCAAGGGAATAATATTGAATTCAAGGGATCAATATTATAAACCATAGGTATATAAACACTTAGATAGATACTATAAACCCTAAAATAAACATGGTGGTTTACCATGGTTGATTTTGACACTAAGACAATCTTTGTCAGAATGCGATGTTGGACCAAGGATGGCCATGGTTGGCCATAGTTGATTTTGTTATTGAGACAATCTTGGTCACAATTTGGCATTGGACCATGGTTGACGACGACAATGGTTCACTATGGTTGATTTTCATATTGAGACAATGTTTTTCATAATGTGACATTGGACCATGGTTGATATCTATATTGAGACAATCTTTGTCAAAATGAGACATTGGACCATGGTTGATGATAGTTCACATAGTTGGTTTTCATAGTGAGACAATTTTTGTCACTATGTGAGATTGGACCATGGTTGACGAAGACTATAAAAGCATGGGATTTATATTAAATTATAGGATTAATATCATAAACCCCAATATAAAAACTCAATATTATAAACCTTAGTATTGAACCCAATATTATAAACCCTAATATTAAACCCAATATCATAAAACCTAAACTTAAAAATAATATTATGGCCAAAATGGTTGATCAATATGGTTGAGCATATTCAAGCATATTTCACCATTATAAGATTACAAATATTATTTTTCTAAACATTATTAATATTATAATGATGTTACTCATAATATTGTTTCCAATATTAATTTGTCATAATTAATGATATATATTAATTTTAACATTTTAAATAGCTCAAGCTATTAATGTTATAAACCCAATGTCATTATAAACCTTAGTATTTTTTTATTATTATGCATATTAGGGATTAATATTACAAACCAAAGGGATTGATAAACCCAAGGGAATAACATCAAACCCTAGAATCTATATTATAAACCCAAGGAATTACGTATCTTAGGGTTAATATTATATACCCTAATATCAATATATTAAACCTAAGAATAATAGTACAAACCCTAAGACATATAAACTTTAATATATTATTATACATATTATGGACTAACATTGTAAACCCAAGAGATTGATAAACCCAAGAGATTATTGATATTATAAACATAAGGTATTAATAAACCCAAGAGACTAATAATATTATAAAGTCGACATATTAATAAATCAAAGGGATTAATATTATAAACCGAAGGAAATAATATTAAACCCTATGATTTATACTATAAACCCAAGGGATTAGAAACCCTCAAATTCATATTATAAACCTAAGAGATTAAAAAACCTAGGATTTATATAGTAAACACATAAATCCTCACATTAATATTATAAAGTTAAGGGATTAATAACCATAGAACTAATATTATAAAACCAACACTATAAACCTTAATATTAATATTATAGTCCCTAGGATTAAAATTATAAACATTACAATGAATATTATAAACTATAGGATTAATATTATAAATGCTAAGACTAATATTATAAACCCTAAGATTAGAAAACCCAATATTATAAACCACAATAGTTAAAACCCCAACATTTCAAACCATGATACTAAATACAATATTATAGACCCAATATCAAACCCTAATATCCAATATTAAACACAATATTATAAACCACAATATTCTAAACTTAATATTAGAAACCCTAATATTATCATCCCTTATATTGAACCCCGATTTTGTAATTTTCATTGCAGCGTTGAATAATTTGCAATGTGACAATCAATGCCAAACTAGAAAACCTAATTATAAACCCAATGGATTATAGAGATTATAAACTCAAGAGATTGATAAACCCAAGGGAATATAGATATTATAAAACAAGGAATTAATAAACCCGAGAAACTAATAATATTATAAACTCGAGGGATTAATAAATCGAAGGGATTAATAACATAAACCCAACAAAATAATATTAAAACCCTATGATTTATACTATAAAAAACCTCACATTCATATTATAAACCTAAGTGATTAAAAACAATATGATTTATATTTTAAACACAAATATTATAAACACTCGGATTAATATTATAAACCTAAGGGATTAAAAACCATAGGATTAATATTATAAACCCAACACATATAACCTAATATATATTATATAAATATATGATAATATTATAAATGATAAGATTAATATTATAAACCCTACTATTATAAAACCTAATGTTAAACCCAATATTATGAACCTCAATATTAAAACCCCAACATTTCACACCCTCATACTAAAATACAATATTATAGACCCAATATCAAAGACCTCAATATTATAAACACAATATTAAACCCTAATATCAAACTAGTTATTTTAAACCCTAATATCATAGAACCTAATATTATAAACACCCTAGGAATATCAAACCTAAGATTAATAAATCAAAATCAAGATTAACATTATAAACCCTAAGAAATATAAACCTTAATATATTATTATACATATTAGAGACTGTTCTTGTAAACCCAAGGAATAGACAAACCCAAGGGATTAATAATATTATAAACATGAGGGATTAATATCATAAATCCAAGAGATAATAAATCTAGGGAAATAATATTAAATCCCAGGATTTATATATAAACCCAAGGGTTTGTAAAAGTTTGGATTAAAATTATAAACCCACTAAAGTAAAAACCCTAAGATTAATATTATAAACGCTATGATTATAAACCTTAAAATTATAGAACCTAAATCCAAGATAAATCCTAATATTTATATTAAAACCTATTAATATTAAACATTAATATTCATATTAATATATAAACCCTAATAATAATTACATCAATGATTATTTAATATTTTGTGTTTACTTCTTCTTCTTCTTTTTCTCAGTAAATACCAAATCTATTAAAGGAGAGTAACAATAAACTTACAAGGAGGACAAAGCCTCGAAAGAGAAGAGCTACATGCTTTCAGCCTTACAGAACTGTCCCATGATTGGGAAGATCAATTACAGTGTACATAAAACCAGACATAGGAACTTGAAGACTAGGATGAACCCAAAAAGAGAATCAACCCCAGTGAAGCTATCATAACCAACAACGAAGGCCGGGGAATCTATCCAAATCAGCATAAGATCCTCAAACTGCCAAACCACAAGAGCATCGACAAAACCAGAGAAACAAACCACCTGTCCGCTTAGACAAAACCAGAGAATCAAGGAACTGGAAAAAGTGAGCCAAAAAGAAATCAGTGAAGGCGTCCACGGGAGCTAGGTGTTGTCACATGATCACGCCCTGGTCCAGTGGCTCCTCCACCATCGGCCACATGTTTCCATACCAGAAGTCGTCGTCCTTCGCTGCATCACCATCCCCGTTACCACCTAGAGGAATCTAAGTCGGAAGAGTGCTACCTGAATTTCCTTCAATAGACATCGATGTCGAAGCCCCATGGGGGCTGCCACCTGGTGGCAAAGCGACACCCTTAGCCTTGTCTACTGCTTGCAATTCACTCTACGTGTTGGCCTAACCATCATCTACCCGCTG
Organism: Pinus taeda; assembly: GCA_000404065.3. Classification (NCBI taxonomy): domain Eukaryota; kingdom Viridiplantae; phylum Streptophyta; class Pinopsida; order Pinales; family Pinaceae; genus Pinus; species Pinus taeda. The sequence continues at coordinate 23,835 of APFE031048019.1, read as the reverse complement.
CTACTCAATACCGTGGCTGCCCACGATTCTGAAGCCTCCCTAAGATGATTCTGCCACGGTGCGCACTAAAGCTAGAGGCTGAGACTCCTCCTCCGAGAAAATAATGGAAATATTTGCAGAGATGATAGGCCTGATTACACTGCTTTGGAACTTAAAATGAAAATCTGAAAAGTGTGATACGGTAAGGGTCTACGGGAGGGGCTAGACGGAAGCGTCATAGCTTGAAAGGAAGGCTGAAAGGCGGGGGGAATTGACTGATCAGCAGCTTGAGCTGGCTGAGAACACCTGCGACTGCCATGGCTCCCACTATGATGGCTCCGCATTCTATGTCAGACCATAGCTAGACTGCAAGAGAAGAGATTAGTTGAACAGATGGTAGCGTCGGGGAGACACAACTGACAGGGGAAAAAGCGAACTATAAGCCCAGAACAGGGCAAACCAGAGGAGAAATAGCACTGGAAATCAAGCGCCAGAACCAGCAGGAGCCTGACTCTAAGAGCTAAGGTAAATCTTCTGCTAAAAAACTCCAAAAGGGAAGGGAAAAAGTAGGATGCCAGAGAGTGAACCGTGGGGAGAAAGGATGAATACTGCATGATTAAAACCACATGAGCCTTGTATCTATCGAGGTGAGCCATTAATTCATCTTTCAAGCGGACTTGAGATCGCGTAGAGTGAGCCAGCTTGAGCCTGACGCCAACATGGATATGAGTGCTCAGCTACATTTGACAGGACAATACACCGGCTTCAATTAATAATATCATTAACTTTGATTTGATTCACCCACATTCGGGTGCTCTTCTCCTTCCTGCTTCATTTCCTTCTTCACACTATTTTGAAAGTCCAGAAATTGGGTTCTAGAGGCCAGTCTGGAAATTGAACCTGTGTGAAGATTCACCCCACATTCCACTTCAATGTTAGCTAGAAAGTCTGCCACTTTATTTCCTTCCCGTCGGATATGCTTAAGAGTAATCGCCCTGTGATGGGTGAGCCAGATTTCAATGAGCTCCAACCTCTTCACCATTCTCCAACTGCTGCTTACTTTGCTTGAGGAAGTTCCTTGCAAGTTTTTGATGACCATATTTATGATGATCTGAGAATCGCCTTCAATGACCAGTGGAAATAATCCCTAACTTTGAGCTAGAATGAGCCCTTTCCATAGGCCTTCCAATTCCGCCGAGTTATTGGTGTCCCATCCCTTTGATCCTAAAAAGGTTAGAAAAGGAGTTCCCTTCCAATCTCTGAATATCCATCCAAAGCCCGAATTTTTGGGATTGCCTTTCGAGGCCCCATCAAAGTTTAGTTGAAACATGTTCTTGGCTGGGGGAATCCACTTTTCAGGTGAACGACCTATCTGAGGAATTGTTCCTTTGGCAATATGTGCTTGATTCCACTGAAGGTTCCAATTAGCCCAGATGTTTTGTTCTTGGGGAAGAGAAGGAAGATCCTCCTGATGCCAGGTATGAAGAGATATGATTTCTTTAATGTTTTGACAAATTATTTTCCAGAGATTCTCCAGAGGGGTAGATTGATCCTTGAATATTCTTCGATTTCTCTCCTTCCTAATGGTCCACATGAGGTAGCCCAGAATGAGCTTCCAAAGGAAATTTAAGATCTTGCTTTCAAAAGGTTTCTGATCCCAGTTGCGCACCGTGGCTATGACATCTCCATGAATTCTTCCTTCCTTTTGGCAACGAAAACTAACTTTTTCCCAGAGTTTGTGCGCGATAATGCAAGATTGCATAAGATGCTTTACAGACTCCTCCTCTTGTCTGAAATTAGGGCATATTGAGGGCCCGTGATAGTTCCTTTTCCAGAGATTGTCCTAGGTGAGAATCTTGTTATGACATAACAGACAAAGAAAGGTTGAGACTTTCAGCCAATTGGTAGGGTCCCAAACTTTACTCCAGAGATAGTCTTTGACCATATGCTCCTTGATAATGATATTGTAAGCTTCCTTTGTTGAGAAGGTGCCTTTTTCTCCATATCCCCATCTAAGGATGTCTTTTTCCTCCGAGCACTCAATTTTCCTCTTCATTAATTCTGTGTCAAGAGTTTTTTGAGCTTGTTCTGTTCCATTTCTTAAGATTTGATCAACTTTTAACCATTGCCTATAGTCTTGTGTGGGGGATGGTTTCCAGAAATTTTTACCTTGTTGTGGTCCTGTAGGTCCTGCTCTGAAATTTGCGAAGGATGAAGAAGGTCCTTTAACTTTGGAAACTACTGCCAAGAATCTTCCCGAAAACTTGCATCGTCGCCATCCTTGACTTCCCAGAAACTGTGCTGCTAAATTAAGTTCCTATGTTGCTTGGCCGAGTTCCATATTAAGGATCCCATGCTGACATCTGATATTCTTATTAATTCTTCTGTGGGGCAGTTGTTTGCATATTTTGCTGTCCATAGATAGGCCCACGGGGTGGATGGCACAGTAAGCCATTTCCACCAATTATTTAGTATTTACTTTTAACATTAATATAAAAACCCTATTAATATTAACGTTAATCTCAAAATAGTATTAAATCTCAATATTCATATTAATATTGTATTGTATTATATACTGAATGGATTAAAAACCTTAAAATTAATATTATAAACATTATGAATATAAACTTGAAGATATTAATATTATATTATATTATAAACCCAATAGATTAAAAGCCCTATGGTTAATATTATAGACACTATGATTATAAACCTTAAGATTATAGAACCTAAATCCAATATAAACCCTAATATTCATATTAGTGTTATAAACCCTAGTATTAAACCTTAACATTAACATTCATATTATATTATAAACCTAATGGATTAAAAACCCTAAGATTAATATTATAAACTCTTATAAACCTTAAGATTATAGAACCTAAATCCAATATAATTCCTAATATTCATATTAAACCCAAACCCTAATACTCATATTAATATATATAAACCCTAACAATAATATCATTAATAATTGACAACACATTAATATTAAAAGTAACATTAACATTAACACTATTATTTGATATTTACTATTTACTATTAACATTAATATAAACATTATTCATATTAACATTGTCAATGTAATATTAATATAGAGCCTAATAATATAAACACCAATATTGAACCCTCATAATAAAAACATTCATATTGAACTCTAATATTATAACTACATTTTATAGAAAAATAATGGTTGATCATGGTCATTCATGATCTACCCTATATTAAGAACTCAATATTATAAATCATATTTTAAAGTAAAATAATAGTTGATCATGCTTGAATGTGGGTGATCATAGTTAACCATAAAACCCAATCAATATTCATATATTAAAACCCAATATATAGAAACATAACATCAATAATTAATATTAAATTAACGTTAATACTAAAATTAACAATATTATTTTAATATTAACATATACAGTTGACATTAATACCATAAATGTTAATGTTAAACTCAATATTATTAACCCAATATATTAAACTCAATATTAAAAAACGAATATTTTAAACTCTAATATTGACCCCTACTATTATAATCTCTAATATATATAAACACTTATATATATATAAACACTTATATATATATATGCTCTAATATATATAAAATTTCATAATAATAACATCAATGATTGATGGCACATTAATTTTAACAATAAAATTAATTATTCATGTTACATTAACATTAATGATAACAATTTTCCACACATAAGACGAGCGATCGGGACTGAGCTAGGGTTTTAATGGGCGAATTCACCATGGCAATAGCCTCAGCCAGCCAAAGCTCAAGCTTGGCAGGCCAGATCCTCCTAGGGCCACAACAGAATGAGCTCGTCAAGAAGGTGGGCACGCCGCAGGCTCGAATCACCATGCGAAGAACAATAAGCAGCACCCCCGAGAGCATTTGGTATGGACCTGACCGCTGCAAGTACCTAGGGCCCTTCTCAAAGCAGACATCGTCATATCTCACCAGAGAATTTCCCGGCGACTACGGGTGGGACACTGCCGGCCTCTCGGCGGATCCAGAGACCTTCGCAAAAATCAGAGAGCTGGAGGTGATCCACTACAAATGGGCCATGTTGGGAGCGCTCGACTGCGTTTTCCTGGAGCTATTGGCCAAAAATGGGGTGAAATTTGGGGAAGCTGTGTGGTTCAAGGTCGGGGTGCAGGAGGAGTCTTCAGCTTCATCTATAACGCCTTCCACAATGGTGGGTTTGGCTATTTCTGCATTTATGAGTGAAGTCGCTGATCTGATCAAGCATAAAAACCCCAAATCCGCCATTGATCAATCAGATCAGGCTCTCAAAAGACAGATCAACCAAGATCTTGTAGGTTTGACACCCCGGATGGAAAATCGCCATGGAAGACCTGCTCTAGGAAGCACAAGAAGCCCTGGCACGGGTTCTAGGCACCTCTTTGACTCCTTTCAAATCCAAATTTCTCATCTTACAGGCAGAATCATCCTGCAATGGGTCAGTCCTTCAGATTGGGTGTTGGATCTCAAACTGGATCTAGAACGGCGGATTGGGATCCCTTCAGGCCTACAGAGACTTCTCTTTCAAGGTAAACAACTTGAATACCTTCTTCCCCTCTCTTCTTACAGCATTACCTGGAACACTCTCTGGTGGTAACCCTTCGTATGAGAGGAGGTGCAGCGGGACAGTCATCCTCTGCTCGTCCCTTCTCATACAAGGATGCGATACACTCTAAGAACCCCAAACCCCCGGAGGCCCTTAAACCTAAGGCCTTTTTGGTTGTAAGATAGAATAAGTTCCCTCTGTTGACATCACCCATGAAGAACTTGCAACCCAACTTCAAAATATGCAGAAAGAGCCATCATTTGCAGATTTAACGGACTGTGGCCGCGATCTCAGGATCTCTATGCATGGATCCATGCAAACTAGACTCATCAGTGCAAGATCACTTTCTGTTCAAAAGGTTACTTAATTGTTCTATTTGATAATAGTAAGCATTATGAAAAGGCCTTACAAGAAGGCTCTTGATTCATGGGAACTGCAGGGCTCTTCTTGACTCCTTGGTTCCCAGATTTTGATCCAACAACTGCAGTCATTACCAGGACACCTGTATGGATCAGGCTTCCAAACTTACCTGCTCACCTATGGCATACTCGTGTCTATAGAGCTATAGGCAACACGTTGGGTAGTTTCCTTATGGGAGACTACTGGCGGGAATCCAAAGGTCTCTACTCATATGCCAGAATATGTGTGGAGTTAGATTTGAGCAAAGGACTTCCAAACCAAATCAATCTCAATATAAACGACTTTGTCTGGTCCCAAACACTGGATTACGAAAATACTGCATTTTGTTGCTGCCATTGCCACCAATCAAGGCCTTTGCAGAATACCTTCCCATCTCGCCCGACAAAAAAGAATAAGGATAACCTCTCCAAGCCCAAGTCCAAATGATGGGCTCCTTGCTCACCACCTCCAGTTGTGGATTCTGATTCCTCCAGCTCTGAAGATGAAGGTAGCGATGCGAAATGGATCAAGCCCCTCATTTTGTGGTCCCTTCCACCGATGGTCCGGCACAGTCCTCCGATACAGCCACTGCTCAGAAACACGTCCATTTGACCTCCTCCTCTGATTCAGAAAAGGAGGGCTCCCCTATGGAGAACCCCAATCTTCAAGTTGTTATTGCTCATTCATCCCACGACGATTGGGTCAAAGTCAAAAAAAGAAAAGGGAAAAAGCTTCGTGTTGAGGCTTCTACCCATTCTGGGTAGTAGTTAGTCTTTTTTCTGCTTCCAACCATATGTTGTAGCTTCTTACTTGTTTCACTTCTTCTCCGGAACCGAGGTTAATAGTCCTATCATTTCCGGTTGTCGGTTTTCTGTCTCTCTTGAATGTATCTTCTTGTACCATATTTTTGATTAATAGAATTAGTCCAATTCAAA